>OY759261.1:24518772-24556272 GCA_963662155.1 Lamellibrachia columna | reverse complement strand
GTGTGTGTGTGTGTGTGTGTGTGTGTGTGTGTGTGTGTGTGTGTGTGTGTGTGTGTGTGTGTGTGTGTGTGTGTATTTCCGTTACGCGTGCATTATTGACAGCAACACGAATGCCGACGAATGCTATACTATGAGGCTGCCTCGAATATTAACATTGACCCATTTAACATTATCAACAAATGATCCACATATGCCATTAATGATACGCCATTTAAATAGTTAGCCGAGTAAGCGTTTGAATGAGTTTCTATATGTTGAGACTAGTGGAGTTGTCATTTGATGGAGTTCAAGTTGATGTGTTCCTGTGGCTGCCAACGTCGACGCCAAGTCTTTGTCCATTTGACGAGCCGGTGTCGGACGTTCAAAACACTACTCGCTGTTACCTTTGCTTTTTTAATTTAATTTTTAAATTATGAAGCGAACTCTAAGGAATATCGACGACAAAGTAAATATCAACTTCACCATGCTATAAACACAAATGTCATTACCATCAACCCAGATAAATAAATGCAGCCATGTTTGTTTTTGACCCACGATCACTATTTTGCACATTTTTTTCACCGTGCATGAAAGCATAAAAATCGTAATTTTTTTTATATGGCTACCCAATGTTTTTGTGGGAAATGTGACTGTAATGTCTTGTTTCAATTAAAAATTATATAACAAGCAACACCCGAAGATTTACTTTAAAAAAAAATGTGTTAGCAATATGACCCTACTAACAAAATACAATTGAAATACATAAAGAAAGTATCAAACTAACGACAGACGATGCCATGATCAACAACAGGGTCAAATGATACAGCTACAGCGGGCTGGTTGTCGTCTTCCAATCTCCATGTCTAGCTGTCACATCGCTGTCGGACGATGATACATCGCTGTCAGTACTACTGACGTTGCTGATCCATATGCGACTTTCTTCACACTAAAACTGTCCTTAAGCGAGGCACAAAATGTACTGTGCCTAAATGGCGACGTCGCGTGTTTGGTTCATTATCGTATATCGTCCTGTTCGAGATTTGAACGAGATCGAGTTATAAATAGCCGAATCACAGCATTGAAAAGCATAGGTCGGCAGACTGTCTGCTCGGCATAACTACGGGGTAAGTTTTTTGGCTGCTGTGGACGAAAAAGAATTAAGACTAATTATGATTGTCATTAGTAGTTGAAGTTATTCTTTTCTTAGTTTTATTTTAGTATTGTACATATTAAAATTGAAGATTCGTAACAATCTCATACGCGCAGAGCGGATTTCATACGGGCAATTTGCCCACATGGAAAACATTGCTGCATGTATATTTGGGGTGAGTGTATCTCGTGTAAACGTCGGCCACCTTCTGGCGGGTTTAGCCAAAGGAACATAGGAACCCAATACAATTTCGCCGTGGCGGTCGAATGCTACAATAGGCATTAATTAGCGTCACCGTGTTCTAGTATGAGTTCGTCTGCCCATATCAGGCGTCCAATTAGCGTTGTCGTAAAAACAGGGTATATAATTAGAATAATTGTCGGCTTAATTAATGCATCGTAAGTTGCGTGTCTTGATTTGACGCCTAACATGTTTCTGTACAGCACCTTTGGACGGTTTCACACCATACCAACATATTTTACAACACGTAACAGTATAAACAAACAGCACGACATATCAACATAATCTCACCAAAACACCCACCCCCCACACACACAAAATTAACGCGTTCCGTAATGTCACATGTTTACTGCTTAACATCCAAAATTATCTTATAAACTTTTATAAATGTGTTCAGTTACACTGCTAGCTGTTTATTCTAGCAAACCTGTGTAATAAAATGCTAATACTATATGTGTGATTTGTATAATGCATTCTTCTAAACGGTGTTGTTGAGGACCCAGATGGTGGAACGGCTGCTTTTGACGACGTCGTCCGACTTATTAGGGCGATTCATTAATCCAATTTGACTTCGCTTACAATCGTAGACAGAGTGAGAGTCGTTGCCATGTCTCCTGGGTAATATCGTGTTCATTAGACATTGCATGAAGCCGGCCACACGACAGACCGACCGTGGGCAGCTGTCTATACGTGACACTGGTGCCTTGGGGCAGCCATTGTTATTGACTGGAGCCACGTCTAATCTACATTCACTCCGTCCCTCCTCGTGGCATCTACAACCTGAACTAACTCGGCCCGGTGGGAAGCTAACTGAACACTGTGTGTGAATGTGTGAGTGTGTTTGCGTGCGTGCGTATGCACGCGCGTACCTATGAACAGGCAGCTAATAACATGTGGACATATTGTGTCTTATGAGATATATATATATATATATATATATATATATATATATATATATGTATATATATATATATATATATATATATATATATATATATATATATATATATATATATATATATATATATATATATATATATATATATATAGATTGGTCGCTAGGAGGCAGCAGCTTTAACATATTTCAATGGAAATATTATATCTAAATGGCTATGTTGTTATTCACTGGATGTCATCAATAAAATAAATATTTTAAGAGTTAATTATTTTCTTCTGACGGTTGCCGCTAACGGTTCGTTTACACCCCCTATTTCGCCCACTCTCCGGTTAGCAAACTGTTTTCCATCTAATTTTATGCACAATATGCTTACCTACTGGCGTTTTATAATATTGCATTATATAAGATTATATACAACTAGATTATGTGGCCGTAATCTGTATTTTGTTATTATATCATATGTTCAAAAACGTTTAACCTTTTGGCTTTGTGTTGTCCGGGTTAACATAATGTAAAATAAGTTGGACGTAGGGCTAGTGTCCTATAAACTATTTACTAGCAGGCTTTTCCCCAAGATGTTTATTACACCCAGAGTCACCCTGAGGCGAAAATTCTGTCGTTTATTAATGTTTTTCAATAACGTCTTGGTCCCACTATTTTGTATATCTAGTGGTGCCTATTTGGTTTATTTCTGAATTTTCTAATCACCTAGGTTACGCGGAATTTTTGACCACATATATAACATTTTAATTATATCTGATTCTTAATTTGTAATTTTTGTGATGTTTTAACCATAACAAAATAATAACATACAAATAATAAAAATAATAACTGTATATTACGTTTTCGGTACTAAGTCGATTGCTACGCCAGGGTGCCTGTAACTTATGCGGAATGTGAACGGTTTATTTTTATCTTGGTTGTTGAATCTTCAGTTTTATAATCTAAATATTTATATTATTTTGTATTATTAACCTGGTTAAATCAATTGTTTACAATTTTAAGGATAATATCACTGCTATTCTTACCGTGTATTTTCTTCCTGACTTGTTCCGTGACATTGGGAGGTCACTTTGCCCTGTACAAGTCACTTACTTGTAAACTAATTTTGTTTTCGGTATATCCCCAACAAGTGAGAGTACATCATTTGCTTTCCTTTTTACATGGTTTGTCATGTCTCAACCTTTGTTTTAAACGCAAGTTACTCCCAATCCCTTGTTCTAGGCCAACATTTAAATTAGCCGTAATACTTCTCCTGGAAGGAGACGTTAATATCAATCCTGGGCCTGCCATCAGTAACAACATGAGGTTTGTATCAATCATGGGCCTGCCATCAGTAACAACATGAGGTTTGTATCAATCCTGGGCCTGCCATCAGTAACAACATGAGGTTTGTATCAATCCTGGGCCTGCCATCAGTAACAACATGAGGTTTGTATCAATCATGGGCCTGCCATCAGTAACAACATGAGGTTTGTATCAATCCTGGGCCTGCCATCAGTAACAACATGAGGTTTGTATCAATCATGGGCCTGCCATCAGTAACAACATGAGGTTTGTATCAATCCTGGGCCTGCCATCAGTAACAACATGAGGTTTGTATCAATCCTGGGCCTGCCATCAGTAACAACATGAGGTTTGTATCAATCCTGGGCCTGCCACCAGTAACAACATGAGGTTTGTATCAATCCTGGGCCTGCCATCAGTAACAACATGAGGTTTGTATCAATCATGGGCCTGCCATCAGTAACAACATGAGGTTTGTATCAATCCTGGGCCTGCCATCAGTAACAACATGAGGTTTGTATCAATCATGGGCCTGCCATCAGTAACAACATGAGGTTTGTATCAATCCTGGGCCTGCCATCAGTAACAACATGAGGTTTGTATCAATCCTGGGCCTGCCATCAGTAACAACATGAGGTTTGTATCAATCATGGGCCTGCCATCAGTAACAACATGAGGTTTGTATCAATCCTGGGCCTGCCATCAGTAACAACATGAGGTTTGTATCAATCATGGGCCTGCCATCAGTAACAACATGAGGTTTGTATCAATCCTGGGCCTGCCATCAGTAACAACATGAGGTTTGTATCAATCCTGGGCCTGCCATCAGTAACAACATGAGGTTTGTATCAATCCTGGGCCTGCCACCAGTAACAACATGAGGTTTGTATCAATCCTGGGCCTGCCATCAGTAACAACATGAGGTTTGTATCAATCATGGGCCTGCCATCAGTAACAACATGAGGTTTGTATCAATCCTGGGCCTGCCATCAATAACAACATGAGGTTTGTATCAATCCTGGGCCTGCCATCAGTAACAACATGAGGTTTGTATCAATCCTGGGCCTGCCATCAGTAACAACATGAGGTTTGTATCAATCCTGGGCCTGCCATCAGTAACAACATGAGGTTTGTATCAATCCTGGGCCTGCCATCAGTAACAACATGAGGTTTGTATCAATCCTGGGCCTGCCATCAGTAACAACATGAGGTTTGTATCAATCCTGGGCCTGCCATCAGTCGCAACATGAGGTTCGCTACCACAAACGTACGATCGGTTCCGGGTAAAACGGCATCACTTAGTGACTTATTATTTTCGAAAAAGATAAACATTCTAGCCATCACTGAAACTTGGCTAAGACCACATGACACTGCTGCTTGCACAGCTGACATTTCTCCGTCTGGTTATACTTTCCATCACCGACCACGTTCAGTTGGAAGAGTTGGTGGTGTTGGCTTTTTTATCGGACCATTTTAAAGTAAATTCACATTTAATCCCCGATTAATCTACTTTTGAATCCATACGTGTTGAAATTTTATATTCTTCTTTCTCGGCATGTACTGTCTGCCTGTATGGACTCCCGGGACAGACAGCCAACTCCTTTCTCGGCATGTACTGTCTGCCTGTATGGACCCCCGGGACAGCCAGCCAACTCCTTTCTCGGCATGTACTGTCTGCCTGTATGGACCCCCGGGACAGCCAGCCAACTCCTTTCTCGGCATGTACTGTCTGCCTGTATGGACCTCCGGGACAGACAGCCAACTCCTTTCTCGGCATGTACTGTCTGCCTGTATGGACCCCCGGGACAGCCAGCCAACTCCTTTCTCGGCATGTACTGTCTGCCTGTATGGACCCCCGGGACAGCCAGCCAACTCCTTTCTCGGCATGTACTGTCTGCCTGTATGGACCCCCGGGACAGCCAGCCAACTCCTTTCTCGGCATGTACTGTCTGCCTGTATGGACCCCCGGGACAGCCAGCCAACTCCTTTCTCGGCATGTACTGTCTGCCTGTATGGACCTCCGGGACAGCCAGCCAACTCCTTTCTCGGCATGTACTGTCTGCCTGTATGGACCCCCGGGACAGCCAGCCAACTCCTTTCTCGGCATGTACTGTCTGCCTGTATGGACCCCCGGGACAGCCAGCCAACTCCTTTCTCGGCATGTACTGTCTGCCTGTATGGACCTCCGGGACAGACAGCCAACTCCTTTAAAGAATTTAAGGATTTTCTGGAAAACTGGCAACTCTACATTCTAAATTTTACATTTTTGGTGATTTTAATCTTCAGTTGGATAAACGTACAGCAGTAACCGATACCTCTGATGATATCCTAACCTCATTTGACTTAAAACAACGTGTGACTTTCTCTACACACATTCATGGCCACTGGCTTGACTTGGTGATAACTCGCTCAACATGACAATACCCAGATGCTAAAACTTGCTGATGGCTTATCGGATCACCACAAAGTCATTGTTGGTGTTATTTTTTTAGCATACTAGTACAATTAAAACACCATGTGTCTTACAAACATATACATAACATTGACATTGATGCCTTCAAGGCTGATATTCTTAAATCCGAACTTATCAGAGATCAAAAGGGACACCTGTGCGACTTGTGTAAACAATATTACAATACTACAATACTACAATACTACAATACTACAATACTACAATACTACAATACTACAATACTACAATACTACTATACTACAATACTACAATACTACAATACTACAATACATGTACTCAAATCGTTACCTAATAAACACCACCAAATATGTGTCACAAAAATCACCGGCTCCGTGGATAACTCCTGAAATGTTACAATCTAAAAGGCGTCGTGTTATTTTGAACGAGTATGGCGCAAATCACGCTCCCCTTTGGATGGGTCACGTTATTCCAAACAGTGTCACTACTGCAACGCACAAATGGCTAAAGCCAAATCGGATTATTATACAAATGTGGTGTCAGATAATGCTGAAAATCCACGTCAGCCATGGAATTGCATAAATAAAATAAAAGTTATGCACAGACTCCCAGCTCCGACTCTATCTAATCATGTCTTAATCAAGTCTTTATGTGACTCTTTCTTCACTCATTTCAAGAACAAAACTAGTATGTTGCTGTCTGCTTTTCCAGATTACATTATAAATACTGTACAATTGTATTCTCCGCAAGTAAATTCTCTACTTGCTTCTTTTACATCTGCCACAGTTGACGAAGTAAGGCAAATAATCATGTCCTCTCTAAGTAAGAAGTAAGGCATATAATCATGTCCCTTCCAAATAAGTCCTGTGATATTGATATATGGCCGACTACATTACTGAAAGCATGTCTTGATACATTACTTTACCCAATAACGAATATTGTAAACGCATCACTGTGCTCTGGCTTGTTTCCTGACGATTTTAAACAAGCGCAAGTCAACGCACTTCTTAAGAAGTCAAGTTTGCCTATAGAAAGCTTAAACAGTCATATACCTTTTTTAAATCTAAGCTTTATTTCCAAGGTACTGGGAAACGTTGCAGTAAGTCGTCTAAGGTTTTGTTGTATGTCTAATGTATTACAACCAGCTTACAAACAGTTTTATTCTACAGAGACTGTTCTTTTAAAAGTACGCAATGATGTCACTCTAAATATGGACAATGGTAAAGCTTATCTTGCTTGATTCACAATACAATACAATACAATACAATACAATACAATACAATACAATACAATACAATACAATACAATACAACAATACAACAATACTTTATTTTCCTATGGAGGGAAATTTGTGAGCAGCGTTCATAAAATAAGATACTAAAAAAATACATAATTACAAGCGGTTTCCAAAACATAACAGTGATAAACCTATTTGAAAAACCTAATTGTAATTGTCGTCGTATCACAGATAAAATAGCATATAGTGGAATGTAGTAAATAACAACATATAAACACTGCTAAAGAACACACACACACATGCATTCGCGCCCGCACATACAAAACCTTATAATAAATATAGCAGTATAGCTACAAGCACAGAAGACTGGTTCAGAAGCAACGTTAGAGAGATGTGTCATTTAACAGTCGAACAGACATAGGAATAAACGATAGCCGTTTTCTATTTGTTTTGTATGTAACAGTTCTAAACCGTCTAGACGACGGCAGAATGACGTATTCCTCTTGTAGAATATGCGTGCTGTCAGCCAGAATGCGATACCTGTTTTTCATATAGAACAGAGAGAGTGGATTGTTTCGCACCAGTTTCTTTGCTGCTGATGTTTACAATTCGCTGCAGATTATTCTTGTCTTGTTGTCTGACGTTCCCAAACCAACATATGAAAGAAAATGTCAAAACACTCTGGATAAACGACTTAGAAAACATGGACAAAATGGTATTATCAATGTTAAAGGAACGAAGCTTCCTCAGACAGAATAGACGCTGCTGGCACTTGCTATACGTAGCGCTACAGTGACGGTCCCACCTCAGTCTGCTGTACCTGTACCTGTACCGAGGTATTTGTATTCGTCAACTACCTCCACCTTATCTTCGTGGATGACAAAGTCAGCCTAGGATTTTTTTTTGCATTCAGGCACAGACACGATTTATCACACCAATCAACAAAGTCCTCTACAACGGGACCGTGGTCAGTCTCTTCATTAAACAGCAAACCGAGTAAAGCTGTGTCATCTGAGAATTTAATAAGGCAGTCATTAGTATACAAGATGTACAACATGGGAGACAAGACACATCCTTGGGGTGTACCAGTGGACACAACCTTCACACTAGACATGGTGTCATTCACACGAACCTGTTAGGGTCTTCCCACCAAAAATTCAAGCACCCATAGGGCCAAGTCAGACTCAAGTTTAAACTCAGAAATTATTTTTTTAAAGCCGGTGATGCTGCAGAGTATTAAAAGCAGAACTCAGATCAAGGTAGAGATCTCTGGCATGAGTTTTGGCCTTCTCAAGATGACAATGTACAAAGTTTAGCAAAGTAGCGACTGCGTCCTCCACTCCTCTCCCAGGCCGATACACTAATTGTTGGGGGTCTAGAAAATGGACTGTACGGTTCATGATCATGGTTTTGACAATCTTTTCAAAACTCTTCATTACGTGCGATGTCAACGCTACTGGATGAAAATCATTTGGGCTGGCAGGGCGAGGTTTTTTGGGGACAGGAATGACAGTTAACGTTTTCAACAAGGTTGGGATTTTCTGTAAGCTAAGAGAGACCTGGAAGATGAAGTGGAAGATACCAGACAACTGAGTGGCACAATTCTTCAAAACCTGATCAGAAATGCCATCAGGACCGGGACGTTTCTTCACATGTGTACATTTGAATACTCTCAACACATCTTATTCTTCTATTACTAATTCCCCATCTGTATTTGTTGATCTCCTAATATCGTCAATGACAGAACGAAAATCGTGTGTGTTGAAACGAGAGTAGAAAGAATTCATATCCTCTGCAAAGACCCCGTCATCTCTACCTCCCAACGGTGATAAGCGATTGGAATTTTGTCTATTTTGCTGCATCGTATTAATGCCTTCCCAGAGTGTTCTCATATTACCTATTTTAAACTTCAGTTCTATTTTGTTTATAACTCTCCCTTGCTTTCCTAGTTTCTGATCTGACAGTCCTTTGCACTTCCGTTCGCTCAGCTAAATCTGCCTTTTCTTCTCATTCGATACCTTTTAGTTGTTTAAAACCCCAAGGTTTGTTGTTTGGGTGCACTTTGCACTTCTGCCCGGGTACAACAGGGTACAACAGGGTACAACAGGGTACAACAGGGTACAACAGGGTCAACGCAGAAAGAAACATAACTGGTCACAACATCAGTAAGTTCATCCAGACTATCACAGGAATCCCGAAGAACATCCCAGTCAGTACAGTCAAAACAACCCTGCAGTCTAGCTATACTGTCTTCATTCCACACCTTCACCTGTCGTCCAACACATTTTGCACACTTCAGAAGAAATCTATAAACAGGACCCAGGTGAACAGTGTTGTGATCGGCGTCGCGGATCGGTGGCTTGGCTATGGACCTATACGCATTAGGCACCGACCGTAGCACAAGTCAATAGTCCGGTTCATGCTGGTTGGGCACGTGATGTACTGGTGGTAGGTAGGCAGACTTTGCTTAAGGCTGCACTGATTGAAATCATCCAGTATGAACTTGGGCGCATCGGTAGACAAAGTGTCAAGTTTCTGTGTCACGTCACGAATATGCTGGGCGGCTCTGGGGTGTATGCAAACAACAGTCACAAACAATTAAGGAAATTCGCGAGGTAGATACAGTGGCTGTAGTGAAGCAGTCAACAGTTCAATGGGTGCAGAGCCGATCACGCACAATCACATGTTTGCAACAATGTTTATTTACATATAAACAGACACCCCCATTTATCTGCTGCTTTTGATATTATTGATCATAACATACTCATTAAACGCTTGTCACTGTTAACTGATACCAAATAGTGAAGATAGCTAATTGTTTTTCAGCGGCACTACTCACGTCATGTGTTCTTCCTCAGGGTGCTGTTCTTGGACCGTTACGTTTTACTCTTTACACTGCTCCACCCTACTTAATTATTCAAATCCACAACTTGTATCACCACTTATATGCAGATGATATGCAGACTTATCTTTCCTTGGCTACCCCGAATACAAATTGCTCCTTAATCCAACTCAGGGATTGTCTCCAGAATATATTCAACTGGATGACTGACAGCAAATTAAAGTTAAATGCTAGTAAAACATAGTTTCGTATTATTGGTATAAAAAAGCAACGTGGTAAACTTGATTGTTTTTTCCCAACACCTATGTTGAGCCAGAATTTCACACCGGCTGTCTCAGAACTAAATTTAGCAGTCACCTTAGATAATAATAAAAATTTTAGACAGCACGTTTCATAAACTTGTCGCTGCTGCTTTTATCACATTCGTGACCTTCGTCGTATTCGCCGGAGAGAGCTGTCGCCAAAACTATTGCAACTGCTCTTGTTAGCAGTAGACTTGACTATTGCAATTCTCTTTATCATAATATTGCTCTCAAGGACATCTTCTTGAAACTTCAACGCATGCAGAGTTGTTTGGCAGGCAAGTTACCTGGCCTCCTCGTTTCTCCCACTCAGTACCACTTATTAAATCATTGCATTGGCTCCCTGTCTGATATAGCATAATTTTAAAGATCTGTACAGCTATCTGCCGAGCACTTTCATCCAAGCAACCAGCATATTTACATTCACTGCTCACTCCTGCAAGACAGCCCTGACAGCTTCGATCATTTAATTCTAATCTACTTTTTGTTCCCAGTCTTAAGACACATGTCGGAACTAGAGCTTTTTCAGCTGCTGAGCCGACTCTGTGGAATTCACTCCTTGGTTTTGAAAAGGGGGGTTCGGATATGCATAATCAGCCGGTGATTTCTGATATGATCTCTGAAAAATTGTATAGTTAAAAAATATCTCAAAAAAGGGTTCGTTTGAACTCCGAGGCCCCTGAGGACGGGCACGAACTGTGACGCGACAACGCCTTTCACTCTCACCAACCTAAAATACGGCGGCCTGACAGCGGACAAACACTCGTTTTCTATGGGGAGTCGACTGACGTACAAATCTACATTCAGTGTTTCGTCGAGTTATTAACATTCGTTCACACTTCGCCGAGCAGTGACATACGATATTATGACGAATGGATGAACGATCTGGCGAAACATTAGAAACAAACGTGTTGACCTGATGGTGGTTGATTGATGTGACTTAAAAAGAGAAATCGCGCCATAAAACAAGGCCGTCGATGAGCCGTGTTTGTTTGGGAGCGAGAGAGGGTGATCTCTGATGGATACGCCCTCTTATCTGACGTCACTGACACCCACGTGGTTGTCAATTGTTATACAGTTGGGATGAGACCAACTACAGGAAGACATTAGTGTGACACAATGTTCACACAAGCTGCATACATTAGCGTGGTGCTGATCACATTATTCGGCTAATTACAGTTGCATAGTGGGCAACGGCGATTCACTGCAGTCGCAGAGATAGCGTGGAGGCGTGATGATATAGGAATTGGTTGGTTGCGTCAGACGAATTATATCTGTTAGAAAGGTGAGCTGTCAGAGAGCTCCTGTTGGTGCCGGCAACATGCCCGGCTACACATCGTTCAGCCTACTCCTGCTGCTCTCGTCCAGCGCCAGGCTCCATGTGGTCGCTGACCAGTTCGACCAAGTGGCGGATATGTCGGAAGCGCAGAACTACGTTCGTGCTTTTCAGGTCAGTGAGGCTCGGTTACATCCACCGCCTCTGAGTCAGGCAAACCATGTATATATGTTTATATGTGTATACCTATAATCACCTCACAAGGCAATGTCCTCATAATCATTGTCTCTTCATTTGTGTGTATGTGTGTGTGTGTGTGTGTGTGTGTGTGTGTGTGTGTGTGTGTGTGTGTGTGCGTGCGTGCGTGCGTGCGTGCGTGCGTGCGTGCGCGTGCGTGCGTGCGTGCGTGCGTGCGCGCGCGTGCGTGTGTAAATATTACTGCAATTATACGCAAAAAATAAATAGTATTCATGAAAGAGAAAGAGAGCAGACTGTACTCAGAAAAATGGAATTACGATTGAATGTTATTGATCCATGTATAAAGACAGCAAACATACTAAATACATTCAGTTGATACCGATCCACTACATGCTGCTGTTGTATGTCGACTCGTCAGACAACTCTGGTAGATGTGGCTAGGCAGTAGGCATCAAAATATATAGTTGACGCTGCAAATGTCCTATACTCACCTCACAAGTCAATGTCCTCATAATCATTGTCTCTTCATGTGTGTGTGTGTGTGTGTGTGTGTGTGTGTGTGTGTGTGTGTGTGTGTGTGTGTGTGTGTGTGTGTGTGTGTGTGTGTGTGTGTGTGTGTGTGTGTGTGTGTGTGTGTGTGTGTGTGTGTGTGTGTGTGTGTGTGTGTGTGTGTGTGTGTGTGTGTGTGTGTGTGTGTGTGTGTGTGTGTGTGTGTGTGTGTGTGTGTGTGTGTGTGTGTGTGTGTGTGTGTGTGTGTGTCTCTGTGTGTGTGTGTGTGTGTGCGTGCGTGCGTTTGTGTGCGCGCGCGTGCGTGCGATTTGTGTGACCCTACTTGCCAACATCGGCTGCCAACACCACTCAACCTTTATCAAACATGTAGCGAGTGGCTAGTTACTGGCAACGAGCGGCTCCTTGAAGGACGTGCACGTATCGTGTGTTACACGGCTGCTACCTCTGGCGCTACTGCGCAGGTTGACGAGGCATGGGAGCCGATACAGTAAGGAATTCTTTTTCACATTTGCCCTCTTTAACTATGGCTTTCATGGAAAAATACTACGAGGTAGGATGTTGAGTATCATTGTGGCTACTGTACAGAATACTCACAAACGTCACGGTGGGCAATAGTTATGTGTACAAACAAAGTATTCAATGATATGTATATATGTCTTATATGTTCACATCTTCAGTGCGTGTTGTCATAGTAGTGACCAGCCATTATTCTCACGGATACATATCTTCTTCTTCGGGTGTAAGTTTTCTCTCTTCGAGGCTTACAAACTCGGTGTGTTGTTCACATGTACTGTAAGAGAAAAGTTAATACCTAAATGCCATCATCTTACATTATACGTATGCATATATATTAATACGCACGCACGCCCGCCCGCACGCACGCATACATGTACGCACGCACGCACGCACGCACGCCTCCCCACACACACATTGTTCGTGAAGTGCTGCGACCTGATTTCGGTAATTAGAGACGTACCTGCTGAAAGGGATTATTGTGGTCTTGCATTCAGATGACCGGTATAGTTGTTGTCGCAATTGTCGTAGTCATTTCTTATTTGAATCTATGACCGCAGCACTGTGCTGGGATATCAACCAGCACTGTGCTGGGATATCAACCAGCACTGTGCTGGGATATCAACCAGCACTCTATCTCTATGACTTTTTATATAACAAAACTAAACAGTTGTTATTGTTGCTCATAGTTCACTTTCGAGAGTAGCGAAATGTTTATTTTTTAAACTTGACGGTCGTTTCCGGTGTACGCAGTAGGTATGCCCGAATAAGATTTGTTTTACGGCTAGGCATGAACCAACATGTACTGATTAGCTAGGACGAATTATAAGTGAGCGCGCAATGGAATTATTGGGAACATGCATTATTCTGCTCCTTTCTCAACGTCCCCTCTCCCCGTTTCCTACAGGTACAACATATTCGAGTACTACATCAAATCGTGAACTGCTGTGCTATTTATAGTATTAAAGTTATGTTGACCATAACTCGAGCTTATTTGATTGCCTGCCATGCCACAATGACACGTTCAGGGGGAATACTTCTGGCATCTGACAGCCCGACTTATTGTACAAGATTCTGTCACTTTGCCCAAACAAAGCCAGATGTTACGTTGCCCCTTACACCGGCAGGTGCCCGCTAAGACGGCTCTAATAAAGTAGACTAAAACAGACTGACGTAGCTGTACAATGACAGCGGCCGCAGTTGTGTGTTTAGCGTTAATTGTAGTAACACTTTAATTGTAGCGCTACTTTAACACGTGTGTACATAATGGTGTATGCTATTATCAGAGTAACCACAACATTACGTGATATCCTATTTGAGTGGAGGGTAGAAGGAGAAGAGGAATACCGCAACTGAGATGGGAGGACTACGTTAAGAGAGATTTGGCGGGAGTGGGACGGGAGAGGAGAATGATATAGAGGGATGGGGGGAGTGGATACGGGTGGTGGAGACGACAGTGAAACGGGATCAGTAACAGAAGAAGAAGGAAAACATAAATCGACGACTGGTATCAGTGTCAGCCTCACCCCGGACCACAGGGATAAAGAGGAGACCAGCAGCAGCAGCAGCAGCAGCAGCAGCAGCAGCAGCAGCAGCAGCAGCAGCAGCAGCAGCAGCAGCAGCAGCAGCAGCAGCAGCAGCAGCAGCAGCAGCAGCAGCAGCAGCAGCAGCAGCAGCAGCAGCAGCAGCAGCAGCAGCAGCAGCAGCAGCAGCAGCAGCAGCAGCTGCAGCAGCAGCAGCAGCAGCAGCAACGACAACGACAACGACAACGACAACGACAACGACAACGACAACGACAACGACAACGACAACGACAACGACAACGACAACGACAACGACAACGACAACGACAACGACCTATTCTCGATGCATGATATTGCTGTTGTTGATACTGGCGAAATTCTCGGCAGCATGCGGTGTTTCGCGGCGCCGTAGAACATCAGGCGGTCTACAAATTGCCTTTCATCGCATCCGCACCTGTCGGTTACATCTCGCTAAGTACAGAGTTTATATGGTGCAGCAAGGCGTGTGTGTGTGTCACCAGTTCTGAGACGTAGCAAGGCGTGTGTGTGTCACCAGTTCTGAGATGTAGCAAGGCGTGTGTGTGTGTCACCAGTTCTGAGACGTAGCAAGGCGTGTGTGTGTCACCAGTTCTGAGACGTAGCAAGGCGTGTGTGTGTCACCAGTTCTGAGATGTAGCAAGGTGTGTGTGTGTCACCAGTTCTGAGACGTAGCAAGGCGTGTGTGTGTCTACCAGTTCTGAGATGTAGCAAGGCGTGTGTGTGTGTCACCAGTTCTGAGATGTAGCAAGGTGTGTGTGTGTGTGTGTGTGTGTGTGTGTGTATGTGTGTGTGTGTGTGTGTGTGTGTGTGTGTGTGTGTGTGTGTGTGTGTGTGTGTGTGTGTGTGTGTGTGTGTGTGTGTGTCACCAGTTCTGAGATGTAGCAAGGCGTGTGTGTGTGTGTGTGTGTGTGTGTGTGTGTGTGTGTGTGTGTGTGTGCGTGCGTGCGTGTGTGTGTGTGTGTGTGTGTGTGTGTGTGTGTGTGTGTGTGTCACCAGTTTTGAGATGTAGCAAGGCGTGTGTATATGTCACCAGTTCTGATATGTAGCAAGGCGTGTGTGTGTCTACCAGTTCTGAGATGTAGCAAGGCGTGTGTGTGTGTGTCACCAGTTCTGAGATGTAGCAAGGCGTGTGTGTGTGTGTGTGCGTGCGTGCGTGCGTGTGTGTGTGTGTGTGTGTGTGTGTGTCACCAGTTTTGAGATGTAGCAAGGCGTGTGTATATGTCACCAGTTCTGAGATGTAGCAAGGCGTGTGTGTGTCTACCAGTTCTGAGATGTAGCAAGGCGTGTGTGTGTGTGTCACCAGTTCTGAGATGTAGCAAGGCGTGTGTGTATGTCACCAGTTCTGAGATGTAGCAAGGCGTGTGTGTGTGTCACCAGTTCTGAGATGTAGCAAGGCGTGTGTGTGTGTCACCAGTTCTGAGATGTAGAAAGGCGTGTGTGTATGTCACCAGTTTTGAGATGTAGCAAGGCGTGTGTGTGTGTCACCAGTTCTGAGATGTAGCAAGGCGTGTGTGTGTCAACAGTTCTGAGATGTAGCAAGGCGTGTGTGTATGTCACCAGTTCTGAGATGTAGCAAGGCGTGTGTATGTCACCATTTCTGAGATGTAGCAAGGCGTGTGTATGTCACCAGTTCTGAGATGTAGCAAGGCGTGTGTATGTCACCAGTTCTCAGACGTAGCAAGGTGTGTTTGTCACCAGTTCTGAGATGTACCAAGGCGTGTGTGTGTGTGTGTGTGTGTGTGTGTGTGTGTGTGTGTGTGTGTGTGTGTGTGTGTGTGTGTGTGTGTGTGTGTGTGTGTGTGTGTGTGTGTGTGTGTGTGTGTGTGTGTGTGTGTGTGTGTGTGTGTGTGTGTGTGTGTGTGTGTCACTAGTTCTGAGATGTAGCAAGGCGTGTGTGTGTATCTCACTAGTTCTGTGATGTAGCAAGGCGTGTGTATGTCACCAGTTCTGAGACGTAGCAAGGCGTATGTGTGTCACCAGTTCTGAGACATAGCAAGGCGTGTATGTGTCACCAGTTCTGAGACGTAGCAAGGCGTGTATGTGTCACCAGTTCTGAGACGTAGCAAGGCGTGTGTGTGTCACCAGTTCTGATACGTAGCAAGGCGTGTGTGTGTCACCAGTTCTGAGACGTAGCAAGGCGTGTGTGTGTCACCAGTTCTGAGACGTAGCAAGGCGTGTGTGTGTCACCAGTTCTGAGACGTAGCAAGGCGTGTGTGTGTCACCAGTTCTGAGATGCCGCAAGATACTATTAAAAAGTATTCAAATTCGAATGTCCAATTTGTATCGAGGTGTAACATTATTTTAAGTCGAATAAAACTGATTTTGAAACGGTATTGAAATAGGACATTCACTTTGGGATACCTTACGGCAGCAGCTTTGTGGTGTAGTTCAGCATAATGGGATGAATGGTTAGCTTAAAGTAGTTTGTGCAGACCACATGTAAGTCGGGAAGACAGCGTTACGAGGATGTAAGGCAGGCAGCGTTACGAGGATGTAAGGAAGGCAGCGTTACGAGGATGTAAGGAAGACAGCGTTACGAGGATGTAAGGAAGACAGCGTTACGAGGATGTAAGGAAGGCAGCGTTACGAGGATGTAAGGAAGGCAGCGTTACGAGGATGTAAGGAAGGCAGAGGAGGTTAACAAGTGGAGGGAGAAGTTTAGGCGGAAGTGGACGGGGATAAAAGCTGGGGAGGTGCGGCTGTACAAGAACTAGCCTCAGCCCTTTCTTAAGGCGCTACGGGAAAGGGCACACTCGTTATCTCTTTTTCTTTGATGCACAAGGTAATTGCGTTCGCGTGTCCCTGCGTGTCCCTGCGTGTCCCTGCGTGTCCCTGCGTGTGCCCGAGTGCCGGTGCAATACACCTACTTACATGTATTAAGAGATGTATAAACAACAGAAACCTCACAACCAGTCACGTGGCTTGGCTACGCGCCGATAAAATGACAGCAACTGGTAAATGGATGTCCCATTTGGTGATATCACAGAGTAAATATTAATTAAGCTAAACGAATGATTATATCTGACGAATCATAAGCTGCATCACTAACTTAGCTTTTTATGCAGCGGCTGGATGTGTCAGGACTACTGAACACGTGCTTACTAGGTGATCCAACTATCTCACAAATATATATATTTTTTACCAATATTCTTCACCATATTTCACAGTACATCGATTTAACTTTGGATAGTCTGCATTCTCCTCAGTGAAACGTGCTGAGAGTTATCTTTTAGCAAATGTGCCTTCTCAGAAGAGTCTCGACGGGGCAGTTTTATTTAGCTTTCTCGCATAACAGTTTAGAAGGAAGTCTATTCTCACAAGTACGCGCTTATAATTGCCTGCATCAAGAGAATATGCCTACTCAACAATGCCTGCCGTTGTCCAATTACCATGTTCTTGGGATCAGTAATTGAAATTAGATATGTGCCGAACCTATTAAGAACCTTGGTGCGGTGACTGACTGTAGTGTAGTGGCCTAGACTGCAGTGACTGACTGTAGTGTCGTGGCCTAGACCGCAGTGATTGACTTAGTGTAGTGGCCTAGACTGCAGTGACTGACTGTAGTGTAGTGGCATAGACTACAGTGACTGACTGTAGTGTAGTGGCCTAGACTGCAGTGACTGACTGTAGTGTAGTGGTCTAGACTGCAGTGACTGACTGTAGTGTGGTGGCCTAGACTGCAGTGACTGACTGTAGTGTAGTGGCATAGACTACAGTGACTGACTGTAGTGTAGTGGCCTAGACTGCAGTGACTGACTGTAGTGTAGTGGCCTAGACCGCAGTGATTGACTGTAGTGTAGTGGTCTAGACTGCAGTGACTGACTGTAGTGTAGTGGCATAGACTACAGTGACTGACTGTAGTGTCGTGGCCTAGACCGCAGTGATTGACTTAGTGTAGTGGCCTAGACTGCAGTGACTGACTGTAGTGTAGTGGCATAGACTACAGTGACTGACTGTAGTGTAGTGGCCTAGACTGCAGTGACTGACTGTAGTGTCGTGGCCTAGACCGCAGTGATTGACTTAGTGTAGTGGCCTAGACTGCAGTGACTGACTGTAGTGTAGTGGCATAGACTACAGTGACTGACTGTAGTGTAGTGGCCTAGACTGCAGTGACTGACTGTAGTGTAGTGGCCTAGACTGCAGTGATTGACTGTAGTGTAGTGGTCTAGACTGCAGTGACTGACTGTAGTGTAGTGGCCTAGACCGCAGTGATTGACTGTAGTGTAGTGGCCTAGACTGCAGTGACTGACGGTAGTGTGGTGGCATAGACTGCAGTGACTGACTGTAGTGTAGTGGCCTAGACTGCAGTGATTGACTGTAGTGTAGTGGTCTAGACTGCAGTGACTGACTGTAGTGTAGTGGCCTAGACCGCAGTGATTGACTGTAGTGTAGTGGCCTAGACTGCAGTGACTGACGGTAGTGTAGTGGCATAGACTACAGTGACTGACTGTAGTGTAGTGGCCTAGACCGCAGTGATTGACTGTAGTGTAGTGGTCTAGACTGCAATGACTGACTGTAGTGTAGTGGCCTAGACTGCAATGACTGACTGTAGTGTAGTGGCCTAGACCGCAGTGACTGACTGTAGTGTAGTGGTCTAGACTGCAATGACTGACTGTAGTGTAGTGGCATAGACCGCAGTGACTGACTGTAGTGTAGTGGTCTAGACTGCAATGACTGACTGTAGTGTAGTGGCATAGACTACAGTGACTGACTGTAGTGTAGTGGCCTAGACTGCAGTGACTGACTGTAGTGTAGTGGCCTAGACTGCAGTGACTGACTGTAGTGTAGTGGCCTAGACTGCAATGACTGACTGTAGTGTAGTGGCCTAGACTGCAGTGACTGACTGTAGTGTAGTGGCCTAGACTGCAGTGACTGACTGTAGTGTAGTGGCCTAGACTGCAATGACTGACTGTAGTGTAGTGGCCTAGACTGCAGTGACTGACTGTAGTGTAGTGGCCTAGACTGCAGTGACTGACTGTAGTGTAGTGGTCTAGACTGCAATGACTGACTGTAGTGTAGTGGCATAGACTACAGTGACTGACTGTAGTGTAGTGGCCTAGACTGCAGTGACTGACTGTAGTGTAGTGGTCTAGACTGCAATGACTGACTGTAGTGTAGTGGCATATACTACAGTGACTGACTGTAGTGTAGTGGCCTAGACTGCAGTGACTGACTGTAGTGTAGTGGCCTAGACTGCAGTGACTGACTGTAGTGTAGTGGCCTAGACCGCAGTGACTGACTGTAGTGTAGTGGTCTAGACTGCAGTGACTGACTGTAGTGTAGTGGCCTAGACTGCAGTGACTGACTGTAGTGTAGTGGCCTAGACTGCAGTGACTGACTGTAGTGTAGTGGCCTAGACTGCAATGACTGACTGTAGTGTAGTGGCCTAGACTGCAATGACTGACTGTGGTGTAGTGGTATAGACCGCAGTGACTGACTGTAGTGTAGTGGCCTAGACTGCAGTGACTGACTGTAGTGTAGTGGCCTAGACTGCAATGACTGACTGTAGTGTAGTGGTCTAGACTGCAGTGAATGACTGTAGTGTAGTGGCCTAGACTGCAGTGACTGACTGTAGTGTAGTGGTCTAGACTGCAGTGACTGACTGTAGTGTAGTGGTCTAGACTGCAATGACTGACTGTAGTGTGGTGGCCTAGACTGCAGTGACTGACTGTAGTGTAGTGGTCTAGACCGCAGTGTCTGACTGTAGTGTAGTGGCCTAGACTGCAATGACTGACTGTAGTGTGGTGGCCTAGACTGCAGTGACTGACTGTAGTGTAGTGGTCTAGACCGCAGTGACTGACTGTAGTGTGGTGGCCTAGACTGCAGTGACTGACTGTAGTGTAGTGGCCTAGACTGCAATGACTGACTGTAGTGTAGTGGCCTAGACTGCAGTGACTGACTGTAGTGTAGTGGCATATACTGCAGTGGCTGTAGTGTAGTGGTCTAGACCGCAGTGACTGACTGTAGTGTGGTGGCCTAGACTGCAGTGACTGACTGTAGTGTGGTGGCCTAGACTGCAGTGACTGACTGTAGTGTAGTGGCCTAGACTGCAGTGACTGACTGTAGTGTAGTGGCCTAGACCGCAGTGACTGACTGTAGTGTAGTGGCCTAGACTGCAGTGACTGACTGTAATGTAGTGGCCTAGACTGCAATGACTGACTGTAGTGTGGTGGCCTAGACTGCAGTGACTGACTGTAGTGTAGTGGCATAGACTGCAGTGGCTGTAGTGTAGTGGTCTAGACCGCAGTGATTGACTGTAGTGTAGTGGCCTAGACTGCAGTGACTGACTGTAATGTAGTGGCCTAGACTGCAATGACTGACTGTAGTGTGGTGGCCTAGACTGCAGTGAATGACTGTAGTGTAGTGGCATAGACTGCAGTGACTGACTGTAGTGTAGTGGCATAGACTGCAGTGGCTGTAGTGTAGTGGTCTAGACCGCAGTGACTGACTGTTATGTAGTGGCCTAGACTGCAGTGACTGACTGTAGTGTAGTGGCATAGACTGCAGTGACTGACTGTAGTGTAGTGGCATAGACTGCAGTGACTGACTGTAGTGTAGTGGCATAGACTGCAGTGACTGACTGTAGTGTAGTGGCATAGACTGCAGTGACTGACTGTAGTGTAGTGGCCTAGATGTTCGTTGCTAAAGCCAGGCCCATCACATTATTTAAGAATAATGTAAACAAAACAAGCTATGTTGGTGTAATTGAAAACAGAAACGTGATGCAGAGGCGGAATAGGGGGTATTGGGTCCTGTGGTAAATAGCGTTTTTAGTAACGTTATGATACGATTCTATTTTGGCTATTGGTACTACTGATGACGGTGATGACGATAATGATTGTCCACAGCTCACGAAATGCGGCATTTGAAAGTTGCTTACGGCGTGCGACTCCTTGTGCGTCTCCTGGCAACGAGCCAAGCTTCTTCGTCATCCGCCATTCCTCGCACATTCGGTCGGTGATAGAGGTTCTCTCGGTTTTTAGGTGTACCTCATCGACTGTCGGTGTGATTCGGGACAGAAGTCACAGAACCCAACAGAGTTTTGTGCATGACTGTCAGTATAACGATGGGTCTAAAACTCGCCAGTAGCCCCAGAGGGGTTTGCCAGAGATATGAGCTCGTACGCTAACAGTTCTTCCGGGAGCAATTGTAGCCACTTGCTCTGTTGTTCTTTAGCGTGATTATTGCTTCAAATGGTGAAACTCCTCGGGTTACGAAACCACGTAACTGCTCGCTGAAGTGCTCACTGGTAAGTCGCCAAACCCAGATGGATGTCTAGTCGACTTTCTTCATCAAGTATCTCATGGGTAAAACAACATTACTGCAGTGTGTAACTGCAGTTGAGAGCGCACATTTTTCGCAAATAAAACGGGTAAAAAGAATTGCGTTCGACAATGAAGCAGAAAATGATGAACTTCCTGTTGTTCAAGTCAACCAAGAAACTGACAAAGGGGAGGCCAAATGTGAAGGGGGAGGGGCAAGCTTAGTCACCCATTAGTTTGTCATGCTACCATGTAGCGGCGCAACAGAAAATAAATGCGTTTGTAAAACCCCTAAATATGCCACTGATTTAGTGCGACAAAAAGGTGGTATTTTGACAGCTGACTAGCTAGGCCTACATCTGTTGAATTCAGGGGAAAAAATCAACTCGAGATTCCTGTCTATTTGAGGTGTAGACCCCTGATGTGGGGACCCTGGGGCGCGTGCGCCAGTTGGCCCATATTAATCCGCCAGTGACGTCATGTATTTGGTAGTAGTCAATATCCCCAGAGTACAAAACGTGGTTTATTTATGCAGTGAACAATCTCTAAAATAAACCTATTTGATGTACTAGGTGATCTTTACGAGGTAAAACTACGGAGGAATATTTGGCATAGTAACCAACTAACAGTAACGGGAAAATAACAGTTGTAGCCACCCTCAAACCACTCTTGAGCTATGAAATAACCTCAATTTCACTAGTATAGCGGGGGAGGGGGGTGATTTTGGTTTTTCCACAGAAAATTACTTGTTAAATCAACTGGATTTGGTTTTCGTGTATGATCTTTTCAGAAAAACAGGGAAGTGTAGTATTGTATTTTTATGAGGGCTGTGTTATCTTTATAGTGTTATTTTTAGGGTGGGGGAACACCTCATATCGAACACTGAATACTCGTAGAAACTGGGCTTTTGTTGGGATTGTATACACGTGGATATACGTTGGGTTTGTGTGGGGTGGTGCACACGTTTGTGTGGGGGGTGTACACGTGGATATACACTGAGTTTGTGTGGGGTGGTGCACACGTTTGTGTGGGGGGTATACACGTGGATATACACTGGGTTTGTGTGGGGTGGTGTACACGTGGATATACACTGGGTTTGTGTGGGGTGGTGCACACGTTTGTGTGGGGGGTATACACGTGGATATACACTGGGTTTGTGTGGGGGGTGTACACGTGGATATACACTGGGTTTGTGTGGGGTGGTGTACGCGTGGATATACACTGGGTTTGTGTGGGGGGTGTACACGTGGATATACACTGGGTTTGTGTGGGGTGGTGCACACGTTTGTGTGGGGGGTATACACGTGGATATACACTGGGTTTGTGTGGGGTGGTGTACACGTGGATATACACTGGGTTTGTGTGGGGTGGTGCACACGTTTGTGTGGGGGGTATACACGTGGATATACACTGGGTTTGTGTGGGGGGTGTACACGTGGATTTACACTGGGTTTGTGTGGGGTGGTGCAAACGTTTGTGTGGGGGGTGTAGACGTGGATATACACTGAGTCTGTGTGGGGTGGTGTACACGTTTGTGTGGGGCGTGTACACGTGGATATACACTGAGTCTGTGTGGGGTGGGGCACACGTTTGTGTGGGGGGTGTACACGTGGATATACACTGAATTTGTGTGGGGTGGTGTACACGTTTGTGTGGGGCGTGTACACGTGGATATACACTGGGTTTGTGTGGGGTGGTGTACACGTTTGTGTAGGGGGTGTACACGTGGATATACACTGGGTTTGTGTGGGGTGGTGCGCACGTTTGTGTGGGGGTGTACGCGTGGATATACACTGGGTTTGTGTGGGGTGGTGCAAACGTGTGTGTGGGGGTGTACGCGTGGATATACACTGGGTTTGTGTGGGGGGTGTACACGTGGATATACACTGGGTTTGTGTGGGGTGGTGCACACGTGTGTGTGGGGGGTGTACGCGTGGATATACACTGGGTTTGTGTGGGGTGGTGCACACGTTTGTGTGGGGGTGCACGCGTGGATATACATTGAGTTTGTGTGGGGTGGTGCACACGTCACTGGGTTTGTGTGGGGTGGTGCACACGTTTGTGTGGGGGTGTACGCATGGATATACACTGAGTTTGCGTGTGGATAGTGTACACTAGGACATATACTGGGTTTGTGTGGGGGTGTACACGTGGATATACACTGGGTTTGTGTGGGGTGGTGCACACGTTTGTGTGGGCGTGTACACGAGGATATACACTGGGTTTTGTGTGGGGTGGGGCACACGTTTGTGTAGGGGTGCACGCGTGGATATACACTGAGTTTGTGTGGGAATGGTGTACGCGTGGATATACACTGGGTTTGTGTGGGAATGGTGTACGCGTGGATATACACTGGGTTTGTGTGGGAATGGTGTACGCGTGGATATACACTGAGTTTGTGTGGGGTGGTGTACGCATGGATATACACTGGGTTTGTGTGGGAATGGTGTACGCGTGGATATACACTGGCATATAGTGTGTACTCATTCTAAGCGGTTTACTTTGATTTCGGGTTTATTACATTTTCTTTCTAGGGTTAGTGACCTGGACATTTTTAAGGATTAATTTAAGATGTGTCTTTCAACCAACTATGTCTAGGGGTATATGTAGTGTTTACTGGCGCCAGCCAAAGGATTCAAGCCAATCGGGGGTAATTATACTGTCTCGAAACGAAGTGGAAGTGTGCATAAAGTAACATAACATAAAGTAACATAACATAACATAACATAACATAACATAACATAACAGCAAACGCAATCTACGATTTAGCATAGGATTGTTTGGGAGTTGTTAGTGCTACACCGCCTACATACAATGAATGGTGTTTTATTGGTACTGGAAGAAACTACATTATTATATCTTACTTGAGACGCCGTGGGGTCACTGACTGGTCAAGAGCCGTATATTAGAGCTGCCACATTGTTTGTCCTGCTGTTACCTGCATCGGCTCAATCTCTGCAATGCACCCAGACGCTCACATCGTACGCATTGCACGCATGCACGCCCACCCGCACGCACGCACGTACGCATTGCACGCATGCACGCCCACCCGCACGCACGCACGCATGCACGCCCACCCGCACGCACGCACGTATAATTACCATCCACCAGGAATACAGGATCAGAAAACTTCAACTAAGTTTTACATGATGTCACTATGGTCGAGGGGGGGGGGCGGGAACAAGAATGCACAAAAACAGACACAGAGCAAGAGAGAATGTCATCACCCGAATGTATTGGGACTAAGAGAAAGCAGACTGATTGCGTCAAAGCCCAGTAAGTCCGTCAACAGACGGCGGCGCTACAGGCTCCAGGCAGTGTGTGGGAGCGGATGTACTTCACGAGGCACACACAATGGAGACATGGGCGATCAATAGTCTTAGTTAGTGAACACCGGTACTCGCGCAGTGTATCACTCCCGGGGTATCACTCCCAATGTATCACTCCCAGTGCATCACTCCCAGCTTAACACTCCCAGTGTAACACTTCCAGTGTATCACTTCCAGTGTATCACTCCCAGTGTAACACTTCCAGTGTATCACTCACAGTGTATCACTCCCAGTGCATCACTCCCAGCTTAACACTTCAAGTGTATCACTCCCAGTGCATCAATCCCAGCTTAACACTTCAAGTGTATCACTTCCAGTGTATAACTTCCAGTGTAACACTTCCAGTGTATCACTCCCAGTGTAACACTTCCAGTGTATCACTCCCAGTGTAACACTTCCAGTGTATCACTTCCAGTGCATCACTCCCAGTGTAACACTCCCAGTGTATCACTTCCAGTCTATCACTCTAGGAGTACGTCTGGTCCTAAAGCAACCTAAGTCACTGAGTAATGATTATTTCATATTTTGCTAATGACTCACCTCACCTTCTGCCCCCACACGGCTTAGTGCTCCTGCTCCAGTTAGTCCGTGGTCACGTGTTTGGCTTCAGTCCAGGTCTTCTACACTAGTTATTTTCTTTCGTTTTCTACTGTTTTTCGCCAGATTGTCTTTGGGTGATCCTTTTTCCGTTTGCCTTCAGGTGGCAATGTTTCCAATCACTGAGTCGAACATAATCAGCCATTAGACGGTCAAATGTGTCGTTACAATCCAACGTCAAGTAGTTCATTATGTCCACTAGGGCAGTTGCATTTTCGTACTAGGTGCCACATAGAATCGCTTTGTTCATTCGTTCGTTCGTTCGTTCGTTCGTTCGTTCGTTCGTTCGTTCGTTCGTTCGTTCGTTCGTTCGTTCTTTAGTTCGTTCGTTCGGTTTTTATTTCGTTCTTTCATTCACTAGTTCGTTCCTTCTTTGCAGCGAATATTTGACTATATATTCTGCATTCGTTTGAAAGTATATTTGTGCATTTTAATACCTTGGATGGACCAAACAACTCGCGTCTGAATTCATGATAACACGTGTTTGCTTAAAGAGCTAGTGAACGGGGCCGGAGGCGAACGGGGCCGGAAGTGAACGGGGCCGGAAGCGAACGGGGCCGGAAGTGAACGGGGTCGGATGTGAACGGGGCCAGAAGTGAACGGGGCCGGAGGCGAACGGGGCCGGAAGTGAACGGGGCCGGAGGCGAACGTGGCCGGGAGTGAACGGGGCCGGAAGTGAACGGGGCCGGAAGTGAACGGGACCGGAGGTGAACGGGGCCGGAGATGAATGGGACCGGAGGTGAACGGGGCCGGAGGTGAACGGGGACGGAGGTGAACGGGGACGCAGGTGAACGGGGACGGTGGTGAATGGGGACGCAGGTGAACGGGGACGGAGGTTAACGGGGCCGAAGGTGAACGGGGCCGAAGGTGAACGGGGACGCAGGTGAACGGGGACGTTAGTGAACAGGGACGGAGGTGAACGGGGACGCAGGTGAACGGGGACGGTAGTGAATGGGGACGGTAGTGAACAGGGACGCAGGTGAACGGGGACGCAGGTGAACGGGGACGGTGGTGAACGGGGACGGAGGTGAACGGAAACGAAGGTGAACGGAGACGGAGGTGAACGGAGACGGATGTGAACGGAGACGAAGTTGAACAGGGACGGAGGTGAACGGGGACGGACGTAAACAGAGACGGAGAAATTTAGAATACTGCTCTGGTTGTTTTGGTGCTTACTGCTGAACGTGGCAGGCACTGGGGTCGAGGTCAACACCGATGCGATGGTCATCTCTTTTGACATAAATTCAGCATTAGTGGCTGAAAAACCTGTCCAATAGGTGAAGCTAAAATAAAAGTTGAGATATATTTGTAGTTTCAAAAAAGAAGGATGAACGACCTGAGGGAAGAGGTTGGGATGCAGCCTAACAGGAAGATTGGTGAGAAGCAGCTTCAGAGGGGCAGTCCACTTGGTAAGGATGGATGCAGGCAAACTAGCAAAGACAGCTGACGTGGAAAACCATCAAGGATGCAGGAAAAGGCCATTGCTGAGATGGGAGGACTGCGTGAGGAGGGATATGAGAAGATCGGGGGAGGATGAAAGATGGAGAGAGGGGGCTGCCGATAGAAAACGATGGAAAGAAAGAACATAAAGAGTGGTTCGGCGATACTTTACCTGACCCTCACCCTTGTACAGCAGGGAACAAGGAGGAAGAGCATGTGTGTGTGTGTGTGTGTGTGTGTGTGTGTGTGTGTGTGTGTGTGTGTGTGTGTGTGTGCGTGCGTGCGTGCGTGCGTGCGTGCGTGCGTGCGTGCGTGCGTGCGTGTGCGTGTGCGTGTGCGTGTGCGTGTGCGTGTGCGTGTGCGTGTGCGTGTGCGTGTGCGTGTGCGTGTGCGTGTGCGTGTGCGTGTGCGTGTGCGTGTGTGTAAATATTACTGCAATTATATGCAAAAAATAAATAGTATTCATCAAAGAGAAAGAGAGCAAACTGTACCCAGAAAAATGGAATTACGATTGAATGTTATTGATCCATGTATAAAGACAGCAAACATACCAAAAACATTCAGTTGATACCGATCCACTACATGCTGCTGTTGTATTTCGACTCGTCAGACAACTCTGGTAGATGTGGCTAGGCAGTAGGCATCAAAATATATAGTTGACGCTGCAAATGTGTTTACGAGAGTTAACATAATTATATTAACATAATTATATAGTTTATTGTGATATTAACCTCTTTATCTGATAGTACTGTAGGGTGTGATTATGATCAATAAGTCCTATCGACTAGCTAATCTAATTAACGATGGCGTCTTCAAACATATCAGACAGATAGCCTTAGGCATATATTATACAAGTTCGCTGCCATACATATACACGTATATTTGCTTACGAATTCTATAAAATGAAGGCACATTCTGGAAACAATGGGAGTTAAAAGGAAATGTCAAAGGATATTAAATTACCATTACATTAGGTCCCACTACATATGTTCGGTTGATCAATATTCAGTGCAATGTTATTATGCTTTGTATTCTGGTGTTCAAAGGGAGAGTGTCACACACTTCAGTGTCACACACTTCAGTGTCACACACTTCAGCCAGCTCAAGTTATAAAACGATGTTTTGACAATACTAAATCCATTGGCGATTAATGGAAACTATCGCCGTGGATTATGAGCCTGAACACCGGCGTCTGAATGAATGTGTTGATGCTTTCTCATGTGAACCTTCCTGCCACAACGTAGGCATTGACTTCATTTGGACTTACTTTGACCTTTTCACTCCTTGACGCAAAATAGGCCATTAACGAGTCTTTTCATTCCTAGACGCAACATAGGCCATTAACGAGTCTGCCATTAACGAGTCTTTTCACTCCGTGACGCAAAATAGGCCATTAATGAGTCTTCACTCATTGACGCAACATAGGCCATCAATGAGTCTTTTCCACCGAACGCGGTTTTGGGCTTGTGTTTCTAGTTGTTTCCATCTACATCCTGCTTCTGTCATATCTGTTTCCGCTTCTCTACGCCAGGTGTTTCTTGGCCTTCCCTTTTCTCTTCTGAAGGTTCTATGTAAGCCTCTCCGAACTGGACATGGCTCTCCGAACTGGACATGGCTCTCCGAACTGGACATGGCTCTCCGAAATAGTTACCCTGTGTGTACAACAGAGATATAGGTTTCCGCTTGAGGTGTGTCGGGTCGACGCCGGGGGTAAAATGGACTGGTCTATCTCTCATTGTATAGGGTCATCAGAAGTACAAAAATAGCATATTCCACATTATTGATTGCATGATCCAATGCTACCTATTACAACAATTGCCTCATAGTTTTGCTTTGCTTTTGATGTGCTTATCGTATGAAACCGTTTACAGCTGTTGAATTTGTTACAATAATATGGGTAAAAACTCAAATAGGTATCACATTTTTAGTAGGCTGCTTCTGCGAAAATCGAACGTAACTATATTGGTTTGGCGCCATGTTGCATCGTGTGATCGGTAGACTGCACCAATAAAAGTAGCATCTCCCGAGATAGATGGGGGTGCTTTGTCCCGGGGATACGTTTTGTCTCACAGTACTGGCAGTACGTGGGGTGGCTTTAATCAGTTTGGTTGTTTTATTATCCAAAACATAGTTCTATCAACACATTGGTCAACTATGTTGGTTAACTGATTTCCTAGATGCGATTAATGGTAACAGACCAAAGAAAAATTCACTGATGTTGACAAATGTACTCGAACACATGAAATACAACACTACAGTAGGTGTTGAATGTTCTGTTCCGTGTCGCCTCACTTGGGAACGGATCACTATTTCACTTCCGGGTTCGTGCCATACGAATGAAGTACTAGTGCTTTTGAGACGTTTTTAGAGGGAAATTGGCATATTTAAGGACAATTACATTTACGCTGCACAGAACCTTAATTTTCGTGTGGCTGTATGGCAGCATATGAAGGCGTCAGTGGCGGTCGGACCCCTGCGTCTGTAAAGAGAATCTACTTATTTTAGGCGACACTTGACGGAGAGCATCCTGTATGTTGAATATCTTGACAATAAGATGATATAATTTAACCAATTTCCCTAGCTGCTTAACGAAAGAATAATTATTGACATACCTAAATTATAGACAATATAAAAAGCAAATATACTGAAACATTGCTACCAATTTAAAATTTCTGCTGCAGTGCTATTTGGACCGCGAGTGTTCTAAAACAATAAATTGCATTAAACAAATATCTGCCCTTTGTGCCTCAAATGATGCATGATGGAATTAACGTTATGGGTTATATAAAAGGAGATAAGAAAGACAATAAAGGTAATAATAAAAAGGGTCCATAAATACAAGCATACCTCCTCCTGTTTAGAGAGGAGTTAACCAGCACCAGTGTAAACAAATTAGTCATCGAGACACAAGTTTTTTGCTGGATGACTGAGGTTATTTCGGGGATATTGATGCGGTCCTTTGGTGCAAGATTCCTTTAATGTAATCTTGGCTCTCTGAGTGCCTCCACTGATGGCCACGGCCCGCTGACAACAGACATGTGGTTGTCGACTTCGCTGAGAAAAAGTCACTCGTGCATTCAGGTTGTGATTCACTGAAGAAAACATAAGCCAGTCATTTAAATTGTATGTTGAAAAGTGTAGTTTTAGTTTTCTGTTGTTGGAATGTAGGAATGAAACATGCTGAAATGACCAATACTTACATGGAGGTCACGACGTGTGTCTAATAATGATGCACATAAGTTATGCAATTATCAATTATTTATTAGAGAGGATTCGCAAACATATTTAAGCGCCGAACGCCGATGCGAACTCATACGCGTACGCTAAAATCGGCGCTTACGCCAAATCCGGCGTTGACGTCTAGAAAAACAGCATTAGCAAAACGCACAGTGGACGGACGTACGATCGACGCATGCAGGTATTTGTATTTTCGTCTGCAACGACTGTCTATGAGTTACTAAAAGTAAATATGCATGTACGAAATACATAAATATACATGACTTGCTTTGTCGAAACTATTTAACCTTTCTCGCAACCTATAATCGCAAGAAGGCGGAATTTAGAACGCTTGAACGATAAATGAGAAACGTGACACGCAAACACTGCTACTGGTACGACCAGGCCAAAGATTTGTGAATGGAACATGTATGAGTATCTGCCGTCAAAAACATGGACAGGAACAGTGTACATAATTAATAAATACTTAATTAATAGGCGCAATTAAACATATTGTATGTGTATGTCTGAGTTAGCATAAATTACGTTTCGGCCTTTGCTGAATCTCCTCCGCCTTCTCTGGTGTGTCGCCACTGTCGGCATCCCTGTCCGTCGCGTCTGTATCTTCTGTTTCGCCGTCTCCAAAGCTTTCGTTAGCTTCATTAGGTACGGCATCCGCAGTTCTGGTGTCGGCTACTTGACCATTTTTCATGGCAGCTAAGCGCGCCATGGCAGCATCGCGAATGGCCAAGCCTACTTCGCGATCTCGTAATGCCGTGTCCGTCTTCCTTTGTTGTACATCGGCGATGTGTTCCTCGTTGTCCCTTATCAGTGCATAACTTTCGGAAAGCAGCTTTTTTTTTTCGGTGTAGTTTTACTTCTGTGCCCGATCTATGAGACAGAGTACAGTATAATAAATTGTACTGAGGTATATCTGAGTGCATTAATAATGATTGTTATGCCACTGATTTGATCACACACACACGCACGCGCGCGCGCGCACGCACGCACGCACGCACGCACGCACGCACGCACGCACGCACGCACGCACGCACGCACGCACACACACACACACACACACACACACACACACACACACACACACACACACACACATGATATCAAATTAGTGGCATAACAATCATTATTAATGCACTCAGATATAATGAGTACCTTACAAACCAGAGAGAATATATTTTAAACCCTTTTAACAAAAGCATAATTACTTATTCGTATTAAAGCCAGGAACCATAGGGAAGGACAAGCAGTAATTCTTCAATGTTTTATAATATTTTATGTTATGCTTAACAAGTTTATCAAGAACTGCTTAATATTTATCAACGACTGTTTAACATTTTCCGTAGTTTCCAAGACTGGAGGTGGGCCCAAGTAAAATCAATTATACGTTTGCAAATTCCAGTAGATTTTTGTAGATTTTAAAAATTATATTCCAGATTGCCGTAGCATACGATATAATGATTACAACTGATACAGATTTATCTGAGCGCATTTATCTGAGCGCATTTAGACACAGCCTACTTCTTTAACTGTGTTCGGTTGTTTGACTTGTAGTGCTTTACTAACAGTTGTGTGCGTTCGCGAACTCTCGTTGCGTCGATCAGGAAGTCTCCCCTGGCAAGAGCAGCAGTGACTGTGGCCGCGATGTCGACCATTTGCATATGGGTTCTATCCCACGACTTCTGTCAGCAACATTAAATCTTCTGTTGCTGTGAATTCGACGGCCTTTTTCCTTTCTTCTTTGTCTGAAGAAAATTAAAATGTTTTTTTGGTGGTACCTTTAACTATTTTATGAAAATGTAGCTTATATGAGACTAGATATGAGACTATATCGATGATCATTCAATATAACTATATATTTACTGTTTTAGTAAAGATTTAATTTGTTTTCTTTTATTTTTATTTGAGCCCAATTTTAATATAAAAAGGAATTAAAAATAATTGTCATACATTTCCCTACTATTAAACATACTTATCTAATGCTGCAAATGCTGCAATTGTTTTATTCTGAAGTATTGTATATAATTTTTCTAATGGCACGAAAACATGATATGCCTGCATAATGACTAAATGTAGTCAAACACTCGACTATGTTTACAAAATAAATAAATTAGTTAAATATGGCGTAATATATATTAGATAAAAGTCCGTTACATTGGGAAACTGTGCGCATACCCATATATAACATTCAGAACCTACATTGCTAACTATGCAATTAACTAGATCTAAGCCTAAGGAGTCTAAGAAACAGATTTGTATTTCACGGCCACTGTGCCTCATTGCATCGCTGGCGCAGCGGTTGCAAACAAGCAAATCGTAGGTCTTTTAAAACGTTGTCAAACTTACCTATGTGTATTTTAAACAAAACTTGATCTATACGTGTGTGCTCCTAAAAGGTTGAATTATGACACTGTATAGTTACTTTTGAACTACAACAACTATTTGTGTATGAAATATAGGCGCATTTGTGCTTACGCGGGTTTTCCATTTTTGACGTACGAGCGTTCCTCCGACTTCCCTCCAACTTCAAGTTTCGCGGTTACTTCTGATTCGACCGCAAACAAATGTGACGTACTACAGCTCAGACTACGCGTATGAGTTCGCGTCGGCGTTCGGCGCTTAAATATGGTTGCTAATCCTCTCTAATATATCAGTTTACACTTGGTGGCAACAACATAGCTATATTTTAACAATCGTGTAAAATAGTTTGCTTTTAAAGAATGCTACACACTTTTCTCAGCGTATATATGTACCATGTTTGCATTCACCTGTTAAAAAGTAACGGAAATTAAGATTCACCACAACTGCAAAATATACAGTTGTTGATATAGAGTTAGACATTGTGTATGTTTGCAGTTCTGCACATCACAGGGAAATGTTCTGAACAAATTCACAATAATTATAAGTTTCTCGTCATGCTTTAACAAACTTCTGTTTAATAATGATATGAAAACATTATTACTGTCACTGCATTTTAAAAGTTATTTACTTATTGCAATCCGTAATGCATATTGCTGAAAAAAAATTAAAGAAAGCCCACATACATATGCGGAGGCTTCAATATAAATTTGTTAAATCACAAAAAAACATGAAAACATTAATCAGTTTATCAATGTAAAGTAATCAGATGGATATTACCCACTCAATGACCATCCCTCTACTAGAGTTACAAAGAATACAACCACATGTGTTGACAATATATTCACAAACATCCTTAATAAAAGTATTTCTAGTGGGCTGTTAATAACCAATTTATTTTATCACTTACCTGCGTATCAACTAATGGAAGAACTTTCCCATGCACAAAAATGGGAGAAAAACGTAAAAGTTAGGAGAATTACAGACGAAAACATTCTTAAATTTAAAGATGAACTGTCAAATGTGCCATGGGAAATTGTTCTTGGAAAAGATAACACTGAAAATGCATACAACTCCTTTTTAATTAAATTTAAAACATTATATGACCGATCATTCCAACTGGTTAGGAAACAGTACAATAGGAATGTAAACATTGGTTTACAAGTGGATTAAGGAATGTAAACATTGGTTTACAAGTGGATTAAGGAATTAATGTGCTATAAATAACCGGCTTTAGAAGGTATTTTTAAATACTAAGACAGAGACATCAGAAAATATGTGTAATTCTTTTAAAAACAGGCTGATAAAGCGGTTGAGTACAGCCGAAAAAAACGTATTATAGTAGCAAACTTGACATTCTCAAAGGAGACATCAGAAACACATGGAAGCTGTTAAACACAATTATAAGAAAAACTAAGTGAAAATCGGCCGTAACTACTCAATTTAAATATAACAACGATACAATAACTTGCCCTCAACAAGTAACCGACACATTCAATTAATGCTTTGTCAATGTAGGGTCAAACCTAGCTAGTCAAATTAATGCTTTGTCAATGTAGGGTCAAACCTAGCTAGTCAAATTAATGCTTTGTCAATGTAGGGTCAAACCTAGCTAGTCAAATTAATGTTTTGTCAATGTAGGGTCAAACCTAGCTAGTCAAATTAATGCTTTGTCAATGTAGGGTCAAACCTAGCTAGTCAAATTCCAGATGAAAATACTAGTTACGGTGCATTTCTAAAAGGAAATTATGAGCACTCCATGTTTTTATCACCTACATCGGAAGATGAAGTATTAGCAGTCATCCAAAGAAAAAAAACAAATAAGACCAGGCTATGATGATATAAATATATATATATATATATATATATATATATATATCTTTAAAAGGTAGCTCTATATAGTGTTCAGCCTGTGACGCATATTATTAATAGCTCTTTTCAGTCTGATATTGCTCCTAATGAGATGAAAAAAGCAAAAGTAACTCCCACGTTCAAAAGTGGAGACAATGAAGTTTTCTCTAACTACAGACCGGTCTCTCTGTTACTAGCATTTTCTAAAGTTCTTGAGAAACTATTTTATAACAGATTAATGGAATATATTAACATGAATACTATCCTTTTTGATGGCCAAAATGATTTTCGGGAAACATTGTCTACATCTTTAGCAATTGTAGATGTTATGGAAAACATCACTAAATCATTGGATCAAAACGAATATACAATTGCGGTATTAACTGACCTACGTAAGCATAAATAATAGTATATTGCTAAAAAGCTAAAGTTCTATGGTATACGGGGCTTAGTGTTAAGCTGGGTTGAAAGTTACCTATTAGGTATATACCAATAGGTACATTATAATGATAAACGTTCAACAACATTACCTATTACGTGTGGTGTTTCACAATGATCGATTTTGGGACCTTTACTATAATATTATGTTACTGGTGGTCATTGTGTCTGAAAGACTACAGTTTATACTGTTTGCTGATGATACCAATGTGTTCCATCATGACCTATCATTGTGCTGTAAACGTACTTGTGACCTCTCGCCTAGATTACTGTAATTCGCTCTTGGTTAACCTTCCGGCATCACAGATACTTCGACTGCAACGAGTACAGAACAATGCTGGTAGACTAATTACACGCACCAGTAGGCACGATCACATAATACCAGTCTTAAGGGGATTACACTGGCTGCCGGTAGCAAGTCGAATACATTTCAAGGTGCTAGTGTTGGCGTACCTATGTGTCAATGGTTTGGCGCCGACTTACTTGGCCCAACCTTTACACACCCGAACTCCTGATGGGCGTCTACGCAAGGAGCATTGGTGAATCTGCATTTGGAACAACAGCGCCTCGACTTTGGAATTCATTGCCCGCAGACATTCATAATTCCAAGACGCTAAAAATTTTGTAGGAAGTCTTTAAAGACTCACCTTTTTATTAGTCACTTCAAATATATGTAAATGAAGAGAACATTATGCGATGGACACTATGGATGCACTATTTGTGATATACATTAATTTTGCATTAGGATTCTCACCAGATTTTAAGGTTTTCTCAATTATTTTATTTAGTTATTTCTAAGGTAATTTTATTTATTTATTCAGTGTTTACACATATGTGTTTATATTTAAATAGTAGTTTATACCATGTGAATAGCATTTTATACCATGTACAGCGCATTGATCCATATAGTGGGAATTAGCGCTTTAAAAAAATTTTGTATTATTATTATTATCATGACAAAGACTTATTGAATGCTCAAAATGTTATAAATTAAGACTAAAAAGTCCTTGCATTATGGTTTAGAAATTATAGACTCTCTCTTCATTTTGCCAAAACTAATTATATGGTTTTTAAACAGGAACAAAATTATGCAGATATTAAGGTATTTATTGACAAAACAGAAGTTGTGAAAGTGATAAATGCTTGGGGTAGTCACAGATGAAACACCATATCGTGGGAACACCATATCCAGGCATTACAATGCAAGGTCTCAAAAAGTGTTGGTATACTATACAGAGCTGCATCTAAGCTAGGTACCAGGGCGTTATATACCATACAATGTACACTTGTATTGCCGTACTTGCAATATTGTGTTATTATGTGGTGTATAACATACACATCTAAACGGAAAGCCCTAACTACGCTACAAAAACGAGCAATGCGGATTGTGATCAAGACCTCTAGACAATCCCATACTAGACCTGTCTTCTACAAACTGGAAGCCTTTCACTTTGATGATATATTTAGTGTTAACATTGCAGCATTTATGCATGAAGCATTTTACAAAGAATTACCCCGAAGAATTCAAAGTGAGTTTCTATTAAACAACATAATAACAGACCTTTATGATAAAGCTCTGCAAAACTAAGTGAACGTTTTTCAACGTCATTATTAAAGGACCAAAACACTGGAATAATTTGCCAACCGATTATAAACAATGTGTCAACACATGAACATCCAAAGTTAAATACAAGATAATTTTGCTAGACAGGTGAAATAAACCTGGGTAACGTAGGCTCAGTTCCGGCTGGTTTCTTTCTATGTACAATTGTGATATAAACTCATTCATTCATATCTTATTTAAACACCTACCATTCCCAATATATTAGTTCTGGATTTCGCCTCCGTGACGACTTCTTTCATTCTTCAGAACATTAGTTGTGACCAACCATGACCAACCATGACCAACCATGACCAACCATGACCAACCATGACACATGTATCATCATCATGTTACAAGTCAACGCAATTAATTTGTTTGACTAGGATGATAATGTAGCCGTGTTAAAGGAAGCTTAATGGAGGCATGGAGAGCTAAGCCGCTCGATTGACCGTACAGTACTAATGACAGTTAAATTATTAAACTAGCCAATGTATTCACCAACACACTCAGTGATGCCGCGACGGCTGCAGTAGGCTCACTGTCTCACGGAGCAGACTGACGACTATAGACAACAGCTTAGTGCGAATTTGCTGCGGGAATGAACCCTGATTTATATCACGAGCTTCGACCAATCAGATGTTGGGATACTCGTGCTGTGCTTGTGAATGCACTTGACATTGGATAACAATCAACTATTGAATGTCGCAATATAACCTTCGTGTACTTTAAATCTCCTCGATTGATTTAGTTTACCGCGAATGAGGTTCGTTGACCTTCAAATATGTAGTGTGTAAATAATTTAAGTAATCTGCCCGGTTGGTTTAATAAAACAGTCCGTATTTTATCGAATTAATTGACTGTGATAGTTGCATCGGGTTACTTGCAAGAATGCGACTAGCCTTGTGTCATAGATATAGAGCCTTGTGTCATAGATATAGAGCCTTGTGTCATCTATATAGAGCC
>OY759261.1:24511272-24513772 GCA_963662155.1 Lamellibrachia columna | reverse complement strand
TATTTTGACTGCTGTATGTGTGTATGTAATGCCCGCTGACACATAACAAGACTGCCATCCAAGCCAAAGGCCCATATGGCAAGTGGACAAGGAAGCCATTGGCTTATCGAGAGTCCAACAATGTTCACCTACTTATAACCCGCCCTCCTGAGATGTGTCAACCTTTTAAAAAATATTCACGCTGCTAGCAGTTACACAATCTGTAGATAATTTGTTCCATTCATTTATTGTCCTCTGTGAGAAAGAGTACTTCCTGATATCCATTTTACACTGTTCCTTTACTAATGTTACCTCATGTCCCTAGTTCTATTATCTTTCTTGAGGAGGGAAACACATTTCTATCAATATTTTCATACCCATTCGTCAACGTCAATTTGATCTCCTCTTAACCTCCTTGTCTCTAGAGTTGCTAAGCCACATTCTGCGTTCTTCGTAACTAAGGTCTCTCAGTTCTGGAATCATTTTAGTTGCTCTACTCTGTAACCGTTCAAGCGCATCTATCTTAAATGATTGCATTTTATCGTGACATATTAAAATAGACATGATTGCGAACATCTACTGCTTTATTGGGTATCACGCCATTACATGTTCCCCCGCCTCCTTACATCCGGTTCTTAGAAGGGTCGTCTCAAAACGATTATAGCACAATTGGACACAGCAGTTGCTAGGCAACGTGATAACTGAAACGCACGCCCAAGGTAATGTAGGCGATCTTAGACTGTCTGACCTAACCAACAGAGCTGCCAAACTTATCCTCATATTTCTATCATACATATATTTTCTTCAATATAAAATATAAAGAAATTATGACAGTCACTTACGAACGACCAAGTTACGAACGACCAAGTTATCCCGTCACGGTATTGTTGTTACTAATACGATTATTACAACTTTTATAGTAATGATATCATGAACAGGGGCGCAACAAACTACAACCGTTAAGCATGATATCATGAACAGGGGCGCAACAAACTACAACCGTTAAGCGTGATATCATGAACAGGGGCGCAACAAACTACAACCGTTAAGCGTGATATCATGAACAGGGGCGCAACAAACTACAACCGTTAAGCGTGATATCATGAACAGGGCCGCAACAAACTACAACCGTTAAGCATGATATCATGAACAGGGGCGCAACAAACTACACTCGTTAAGCATGATATCACGAACAGGGGCGCAACAAACTACAACCGTTAAGCATGATATCACGAACAGGGGCGCAACAAACTACAATCGTTAAGCATGATATCATGAACAGGGGCGCAACAAACTACAACCGTTAAGCATGATATCATGAACAGGGCCGCAACTAACTAGAATCGTTAAGCATGATATCATGAACAGGGGTGCAACAAACTACATCCGTTAAGCATGATATCACGAACAGGGGCGCAACAAACTACAATCGTTAAGCTTGATATCATGAACGGGGGCGCAACAAACTACAATCGTTAATCATGATATCATGAACAGGGGCGCAACAAACTACAACCGTTAATCATGATATCATGAACAGGGGCACAACAAACTACACTCGTTAAGCATGATATCATGAACAGGGGCGCAACAAACTACAATCGTTAAGCTTGATATCATGAACAGGGGCACAACAAACTACACTCGTTAAGCATGATATCATGAACAGGGGCGCAACAAACTACAATCGTTAAGCTTGATATCATGAACAGGGGCGCAACAAACTACAATCGTTAAGCTTGATATCATGAACAGGGGCGCGCAACAGATGATTTTAAGACGATGGGGAGTTTTAAGGAGATGGAGAGTTTGTCCTAGATTTAGGGCGCAGCTATGGAGAAAACGCGCTTGTTTTAGATATAACCCAAAACATATCGTAGAAACAGTAACATTTAAACAACTGTAACAAGTATGTCAATTTAAATAAACATGTCCAATATTAAGCAAATAGTCCGCATTTTAGCAAAAACTACACGAAAAATTTAAATATTGCTCGGTGTGTGTTTATCATTATGAATCGCCCCGTTGTGAAGAGTCATTTATCTCGAATCAGTGGATTCATTATTTTCAAGTTGGAAGCTGTTATATATAGCGCCAATAGTTTGTGAATGATAAAGTGTGACAGGTGAGCGTGTGTCTCGATAACCTTCACAGCAGACGGAACATTGTCTGCATAGCAAATAGGGGAGCTAATTTGTTATATTTATCGCCCGCTGCTGCCGTCTTATTGACGTGCTGTATGTATGACAATTGCACTTTTCCCCCATTGCACATATGTCGCATGAGATTATCTACAAATGTTTGCTTAGGTTATCTACGCAGTGGAAGCGCGCAACTCCATTGTGCATAATTTGTTCAACATTAATTGGTCAGCGGTTATGCGACATGAAGGTGGACATTGAAGGTGGACGCTGACACTTCGCTGACCGGGTGTGTAGCCATGACACCAATGGTGTTGGACGTGGACGTGGACGTTGTCGTTGACACTAGAGTGGGCGTAACCGTCCAAATGGCTGTAGGC
>OY759261.1:24493772-24503772 GCA_963662155.1 Lamellibrachia columna | reverse complement strand
TTCCATCATGCCTAACAAATTGTTGAAAACTTCTCATACTTAGGTTCCATCATGCCTAACAAATTGTTGAAAACTTCTCATACTTAGGTTCCATCATGCCTAACAAATTGTTGAAAACTTCTCATACTTAGGTTCCATCATGCCTAACAAATTGTTGAAAACTTCTCATACTTAGGTTCCATCATGCCTAACAAATTGTTGAAAACTTCTCATACTTAGGTTCCATCATGCCTAACAAATTGTTGAAAACTTCTCATACTTAGGTTCCATCATGCCTAACAAATTGTTGAAAACTTCTCATACTTAGGTTCCATCATGCCTAACAAATTGTTGAAAACTTCTCATACTTAGGTTCCATCATGCCTAACAAATTGTTGAAAACTTCTCATACTTAGGTTCCATCATGCCTAACAAATTGTTGAAAACTTCTCATACTTAGGTTCCATCATGCCTAACAAATTGTTGAAAACTTCTCATACTTAGGTTCCATCATGCCTAACAAATTGTTGAAAACTTCTCATACTTAGGTTCCATCATGCCTAACAAATTGTTGAAAACTTCTCATACTTAGGTTCCATCATGCCTAACAAATTGTTGAAAACTTCTCATACTTAGGTTCCATCATGCCTAACAAATTGTTGAAAACTTCTCATACTTAGGTTCCATCATGCCTAACAAATTGTTGAAAACTTCTCATACTTAGGTTCCATCATGCCTAACAAATTGTTGAAAACTTCTCATACTTAGGTTCCATCATGCCTAACAAATTGTTGAAAACTTCTCATACTTAGGTTCCATCATGCCTAACAAATTGTTGAAAACTTCTCATACTTAGGTTCCATCATGCCTAACAAATTGTTGAAAACTTCTCATACTTAGGTTCCATCATGCCTAACAAATTGTTGAAAACTTCTCATACTTAGGTTCCATCATGCCTAACAAATTGTTGAACACTTCTCATACTTAGGTTCCATCATGCCTAACAAATTGACGCTTGTTAAGGAACTAAACACAGGACTAGGCAAAGTTGCAACATCCTTTGGAAGACTCTCAAAAAGAGGCTGGTACAACAAGATCCTGTATACAAAACTAAAAGTGGATCATGTATATGTTCTCAGCATCCTGTTGTATGGTGCAACGACCTGGACAACATATCGCAAACAGGAAACTAAACAGCTTCCATTTAAGATGCCTACGTATGATGCTTGACTTGACCACCTCCTATATTGACCACCTCCTGAAGAGTATCCTCTAAAGGGAGTTAAATGAAGGCAAATGCTATGTTGACAAATCGAAGATGAGGTGCAATACAATACAATTAAAAGAGATCTGAAAGTCTATGGCATCGACCTTCCGCACTGGCAAACAGTTCTCGAAGACCGATCTACCTGGCGAATTAGTCTTGATGGCGGTTCTGCTTGTGACATGAAGGCGTACCGGATTAACCAGGAGATCAATTTACCGACGACGATGAAGCAGCTACGGGGCGTTTTCACGTAAAGGGTACACTTTTGTCAAAATGCCCTTTCCATCATTGTATTAAAATAAATCATTATGTGATATTCAGTGTGATTATCATTTAGTAGCTATAGTACCGAACACACGGGCCACATTTCATGAAGATACATAACATATCTGATAAGGAAAATCTGCACAGTATGCTGTTTTTGATACATTTCTTAGTCCAACTTCAGTTTATATTAGAACTAAAGCCTGCACTGCTGTACTATTGTAACGAATGTTTTTATTTGTATATCAATCAGTGAACTAAACGTGACAAACTTTGTGCAAATTGGGGTAGAAGGTAACTGCATATAGTCAATTTGTATTTAATTGTGCTTTTTCCGTAAATAAATGGAATGTCTTCACAAAAATGACACCCCAATAAAGCTAATAATAATGCATTCCCATTGATCAAAAATATAGTTATAAAATGAACTAGACATTCCAAGTACAAACCAAAAAGGAGATTTTTTTGCTGAAAGACACGTGCTTCACACTCACCGTAAAGCACAGCAGTAGATGGTCTTTGACGCCTGAATACGGTGCCTTCACCGGAACAGATGCCCGACCCGTAGTCCTGATATGCACACCACACCATCAGGGACTACCCACACCATCAGGGACCACCCACACCACCAGGGACCACCCACACCATCAGGGACCACCCACACCATAAGGGACCACCCACACCGTCAGTGACAACCCACACCATCAGGGACCACAAACACCATCAGGGACCACCCACACCATAAGGGACCACCCACACCATCAGGGACCACCCACACCATAAGGGACCACCCACACCGTCAGTGACAACCCACACCACCAGGGACCACCCACACCATCAGGGACCACCCACACCATCAGGGACCACCAACACCACCAGGGACCACCCACACCATCAGGGACCACCCACACCATAAGGGACCACCCACACCGTCAGTGACAACCCACACCATCAGGGACCACCCACACCATCAGGGACCACCCACACCACCAGGGACCACCCACACCATCAGTGACAACCCACACCACCAGGGACCACCCACACCACCAGGGACCACCCACACCACCAGGGACCACCCACACCATCAGGGACCACCCACACCATCAGGGACCACCCACACCACCAGGGACCACCCACACCATCAGGGACCACCCACACCACCAGGGACCACCCACACCATCAGTGACAACCCACACCATCAGGGACCACCCACACCATCAGTGACAACCCACACCACCAGGGACCACCCACACCATCAGTGACAACCCACACCACCAGGGACCACCAACACCACCAGGGACCACCCACACCACCAGGGACCACCCTTACCATCAGGGACCACCCACACCACCGGGGAATCTCCTCTTTGCCTAACCGTGGCTTATATCTCTCACAAACGCGCCACAGAAATGTTGAAAAGCACTCTTGTCCGACTACAAAACAGAGTTCTTTTCAAGTCTCAAGTAGTTATACTCCAAACAGCCCAATCTTGAGCTAACGCAGGAGTTTGGACCAACGGCTTTTAATATCTCTTCCGAAAGACACAGGTAACGTGGGGTGAACGAAATTTCCCAAGCTTCGAAACGGCGGAGGTGGAGTCGAACCACCGTCCTCTCGATCGACAGGCGGGTGCTCTAACCATTAGACCACCGTTAGACCACCATCCTCTCGATCGACAGGCGGGTGCTCTAACCATTAGACCACCGTCCTCTCGATCGACAGGCGGGTGCTCTAACCATTAGACCACCGTCCTCTCGATCGACAGGCGGGTGCTCTAACCATTAGACCACCGTCCTCTCGATCGACAGGCGGGTGCTCTAACCATTAGACCACCGTCCTCTCGATCGACAGGCGGGTGCTCTAACCATTAGACCACCGTCCTCTCGATCGACAGGTGGGTGCTCTAACCATTAGACCACCGTCCTCCCGATCGACAGGCGGGTGCTCTAACCATTAGACCACCATCCTCTCGATCGACAGGCGGGTGCTCTAACCATTAGACCACCGTCCTCTCGGTCGACAGGCGGGTGCTCTAAACATTAGACCACCGTCCTCTCGATCGACAGGCGGATGCTCTAACCATTAGACCACCGTCCTCCCAATCGACAGGCGGGTGCTCTAACCATTAGACCACCGTCCTCTCGATCGACAGGCGGGTGCTCTAAACATTAGACCACCGTCCTCTCGATCGACAGGCGGATGCTCTAACCATTATACCACCGTCCTCTCGATCGACAGGCGGGTGCTCTAACCATTAGACCACCGTCCTCTCGATCGACAGGCGGGTGCTCTAAACATTAGACCACCGTCCTCTCGATCGACAGGCGGATGCTCTAACCATTAGACCACCGTCCTCTCGATCGACAGGCGGGTGCTCTAACCATTAGACCACCGTCCTCTCGATCGACAGGCGTGTGCTCTAACCATTAGACCACCGTCCTCCCGATCGACAGGCGGGTGCTCTAAACATTAGACCACCGTCCTCTCGATCGACAGGCGGGTGCTCCAAACATTAGACCACCGTCCTCTCGATCGACAGGCGGGTGCTCTAAACATTAGACCACCGTCCTCTCGATCGACAGGCGGGTGCTCTAACCATTAGACCACCGTCCTCTCGATCGACAGGCGGGTGCTCTAAACATTAGACCACCGTCCTCTCGATCGACAGGCGTGTGCTCTAACCATTAGACCACCGTCCTCCCGATCGACAGGCGGGTGCTCTAAACATTAGACCACCGTCCTCTCGATCGACAGGCGGGTGCTCTAACCATTAGACCACCGTCCTCTCGATCGACAGGCGTGTGCTCTAACCATTAGACCACCGTCCTCCCGATCGACAGGCGGGTGCTCTAAACATTAGACCACCGTCCTCTCGATCGACAGGCGTGTGCTCTAACCATTAGACCACCGTCCTCCCGATCGACAGGCGGGTGCTCTAAACATTAGACCACCGTCCTCTCGATCGACAGGCGGGTGCTCTAAACATTAGACCACCGTCCTCTCGATCGACAGGCGTGTGCTCTAACCATTAGACCACCGTCCTCCCGATCGACAGGCGGGTGCTCTAAACATTAGACCACCGTCCTCTCGATCGACAGGCGTGTGCTCTAACCATTAGACCACCGTCCTCCCGATCGACAGGCGGGTGCTCTAAACATTAGACCACCGTCCTCTCGATCGACAGGCGGGTGCTCTAACCATTAGACCACCGTCCTCTCGATCGACAGGCGGGTGCTCTAAACATTAGACCACCGTCCTCTCGATCGACAGGCGTGTGCTCTAACCATTAGACCACCGTCCTCCCGATCGACAGGCGGGTGCTCTAAACATTAGACCACCGTCCCCTCGATCGACAGGCGGGTGCTCTAAACATTAGACCACCGTCCTCTCGATCGACAGGCGGGTGCTCTAAACATTAGACCACCGCTCCCCACTTCTGCAGCACAGTGAAGTTCTTCTTGGTGCGGGCAAACCGTATCAGAGTCTTAGTTAGGGGCATCATGACAATCACATATTCTCAAAGCTCCGCTGAATTGAACCGCTTCGTAATGGTAGACGAGGACACAGAGGCACCATGCTCCATCGGGATCCATCTGCTGGCGATGCTCAGACGATGTAAGGCGGCTCTCCAACGTGCTATACCGGACGAGTGCCCGGTCTTGCCGCACGGACTTCTTCCTTGGCTGCTCACTCCGGTCCTGTCTCCTTCTGCCTTGTTTGGTGCCGTAGTCAATCTTGACATTGACGCCTACCTGTTTGACGCCTACCTGTTTGACGCCTACCTGTTTGACGCCTACCTGTTTGCAAACGCAAACACACACACATACAGTCACTCTCTGCGTTCACGCTAAACACGGCGGAAAGATAAGTGGGACACTTGGTTAAACAATACGCGTTAGCGATGACGTGGTATAACTTGTGGCGGTGATGGCTTGTTATTACGGTGCAGGCTCTGCTTGTTGCTCTCCTCTTTGTTCCTGAAGTCCGGTGTGACAATGAGCCTTTGTTTTCTTCTCCTTCCGTCCCTGAGGCTGTAACTTGCCACGAGTCTTTCAACATTTCTCCCGCGCTCCATTCCGACAGATGTATGCAGTTTTATGTTAATATTGCTGACAGATGTCGAGGTGCATATCGACCACCATTATGCCGTCAGGTGCATTTATTATGTAAAATGTATTACTTCATGAATAAATACCCCTCGTCACCAACTGCCGTATAACGACGGCGTGCTCGGATGAGGACAACCTTAATGCTTTTATGGGAGCAGTAGACGTATGATTAATAGCAGGTTGTGTTAAAACCTTCAAAAGTTGGATGAATTGTCGTAGACCACGGCTCCTTTGTTGGATCTCAGTAACCGACCAGCTCACTTCAAAGCAGTGTTCGATGATAAACGATGACACTGACCGAATACTAAAAGCTCTAATTACTGGACAGGAGCAATAAATAGTTATGGACCGGCGACTGGTGGGAGGCGGGTGTGAAACGACGCCGTCACTGCTCATTAAGTGTCATTAAGCGACAAATGTTGACACATCTTGACTACTTCGCATTCCTAATTATGCTGACCGATGAAAGCTCCAAAAGCACAACTCGTCACCCCAAATAGCTCGAACGTGGAGAACACGAACGTGGAGAACACGAACGTGGAGAACACGAACGTGGAGAACACGAACGTGGAGAACACGAACGTGGAGAACACGAACGTGGAGAACACGAACGTGGAGAACACGAACGTGGAGAACACGAATGGCGATATCATTTGGCTACATTGCGACTGTGGTGTATTCCATCTAGCTACTTTGTGACTGTGGTGTATTCCATGTAGCTAAATTGTGACTGTGGTATATTCCATCTAGATACATTTTGACTGTAGTGTATTCCATCTAGATACATTGTGACTGTGGTGTATTCCATCTAGATACATTGTGAATGTGGTATATTCCATCTAGCTACATTGTGACTGTGGTGTATTCCATGTAGCTAAATTGTGACTGTGGTGTATTCCATCTAGATACATTGTGACTGTGGTGTATTCTATCTAGATACATTGTGACTCTGGTGTATACCATCTAGCTAAATTGTTACTGTGGTGTAATCCATCTAGATACGTTGTGACTGTGGTGTATTCCACGTAGCTAAATTGTGACTGTGGTGTATTCCATCTAGATACATTGTGACTGTGGTGTATTCCATCTAGATACATTGTGACTGTGGTGTATTCCATCTAGATACATTGTGACTGTGTTGTATTCCATCTACCTACATTGTGACTGTGGTGTATTCCGTCTAGCTACATTATGACTGTGGTGTATTCCGTCTAGCTACATTGTGACTGTGGTGTATTCCATATAGCTACATTGTGACTGTGGTGTATTCCATCTAGATACATTGTGACTGTTATGTATTCCATGTAGCTACATTGTGACTGTGGTGTATTCCACCTAGCTACATTGTGACTGTGGTGTATTCCATCTAGATACATTGTGACTGTGGTGTATTCCGACTAGCTACGTTATGACTGTGGTGTATTCCACATCACTACATTGTGACTGTGGTGTATCCCATATAGCTACATTGTGACTGTGGTGTATTCCGTCTAGCTACATTGTGACTGTGGTGTATTCCACCTAGCTACATTGTGACTGTGGTGTATTCCATCTAGATACATTGTGACTGTGGTGTATTCCGACTAGCTACGTTATGACTGTGGTGTATTCCACATCACTACATTGTGACTGTGGTGTATCCCATATAGCTACATTGTGACTGTGGTGTATTCCGTCTAGCTACATTGTGACTGTGGTGTATTCCACATAGCTACATTGTGACTGCGTTGTATTCCATCTAGCTACATTGTGACTGTGGTGTATTCCCTCTAGCTACATTGTGACTGTGTTGCATTCCATCTAGCTACAATGTGACTGTGGTGTATTCCATCTAGCCACATTGTGACTGTGGTGTATTCCATCTAGCTACCTTATGACTGTGATGTATTCCATCAGGTCGGACCACTTGAAAACAACAGTGAAAACATAATTTCAGACGGGTTCCAAATGGCAGAGGTCCTGAATGAGTATTTCAGCTCAGTTTTTACCACAGAAGATATCAGCTCACTTCCAGTTCCATTGACTAAATTTGAGGGCAATAAATCAGAACATTTAGGGCAGTTCTTTGTAACTCCTGAGATGATAGCAAATAAAATTAAGAAGATGAAAGATAATAAATCACCTGGAGTTGATGGGATACCACCAAAACTGCTTAAGGAAATTGTTGAGCAAATTAGTACACCACTTGCAAAATTGTTTAACTTGTCACTAGAAGAAGGAATAGTTCCTTCAGAATGGAAAGAAGCAAATATTACGCCGCTATTTAAGAAGGGATCGAGGAAGAAGCCAGAAAATTACAGACCAGTGAGTTTAACATCAGTTGTATGTAAATTACTCGAAACATTAATTAGAGACCACATGGTGGAATTCCTTGTAAAACATAAATTAATAAATACATCTCAACATGGATTCCTAAAAGCAAGGTCATGTCTAACCAATCTCTTATGTTTTTTGGAAGAAATTACAAAGTGGGTAGATGACGGGTCACCAGTGGATGTTGTCTACTTAGATTTTCAGAAAGCTTTCGATAAAGTGCCACATCAAAGATTGTTACTTAAACTAAAAGCCCATGGTATAGGCAATGATGTCATCAACTGGATAGAAAAATGGCTTACACACAGAAGACAGAGAGTAATAGTAGATGGTGAGATTTCAAACTGGAAATCTGTTTTGAGTGGGGTACCACAGGGATCAGTATTAGGCCCTATACTGTTTTTAATATATATAAATGATTTGGAGGATGACATATCTAGCAATGTACTCAAATTTGCAGATGACACAAAAGTATTCAGAAAGGTTACTAATGATACAGATAAACAAAGTTTACAGGATGATCTAGAAAAATTAGTTAAATGGTCAGAAAAATGGCAAATGTTATTCAATTTTGGGAAGTGTAAATGTATACACATAGGACATGGAAATATGGACGAGGAATATAAAATGGGGGATGCTGTACTAGGTAGAACCACACAAGAAAAGGATTTAGGAGTAACATTTAGTGCTGACATGAAACTTTCAGAGCAATGTGGGATTGCTGCTTCGAAAGGAAATCAAATTCTAGGGCTAATTAGGAGAACTATCACATATAAGGAGAAACATCTAATTGTACCCCTGTACAAAGCAATAGTTAGACCACATTTGGAATATTGTATTCAAGCATGGAGGCCATATCGTAAAAAAGACATAGACAAGCTAGAAAGAATACAACGAAGAGCAACTAAAATGATTCCAGAATTAAGAGACCTTAGTTACGAAAGTCGCTTATTACAGTGTGGTTTGACAACACTAGAGACCAGGAGACTAAGAGGAGACCAAATAGAAGTGTTTAAAATAGTGAACGGTTATGAGGATGTTAATAGGAATATGTTCTTCAAACTTAAAGAAGGCAGTAGAACCAGAGGTCACAAAGCAGCATTAGTTAAGGAGCAGTGTAGGTTGGACATGAGAAAGTACTCTTTCTCACAGAGGGTGATAAATGAATGGAACAAACTGCCAAATGATTGTGTTAATGCTAGTAGTGTGAATATGTTTAAAAATAGAATTGACATATATCTGATAAGGGCGGGCTACACATAGATGAGAAAATTGTTGGACTCTCGATAAGCCATTGGCTTCCTTGTCCACTTGCCATCTGGAACTTGTTGTTCGAGATGGCAATCTTGTTAAATCTTGTTAAATCTAGCTACATTGTGACTGTTGTGTATTCCTTTTAGCTACATTGTGACTGTAGTGTATTCCATCTAGCTACATTGTGACTGTGATGCATTCCATGTAGCCACATTGTGACTGTGGTGTATTCCATATAGCTACGTTGTGACTGTGTTGTATTCCATCTAGCTACATTGTGACTGTGTTGTATTCCATCTAGCTACATTGTGACTGTGTTGTATTCCATCTAGCTACATTATGACTGTGTTGTATTTCATCTAGCTACATTGTCACTGTGGTGTATTCCATCTAAATAAATGTTTACTGTGTTGTATTCCATCTAACTACATTATGACTGTGGTACATAGTTACGTATCAGATAACCAATGAAAATCTGTGTACATTGTCTTTAAATGTAAATATCCGGGTGCAGTAGTTAGCAACCACACCAGCCCACTCTTAAACCGGACTTCTCATATCCTGGTACCAGTCTACAATAATTCGAAATATGATCCAACAACTCTACCACGATGTTTATATTCATCTGCAATGCGCCGAGATTGGAATCATTGGCTGGCAGATATAAATACTAGAAAACGTCACAAAGTTGAACACCGTCGTCACATGACTGAGAAAGAGCGGAGCGAGCGAAATAATGAAGCAACGGTGATCATTTCGTCCACTTCTGAAGAACCCGAAGTGACACCCAGTATAGATGAAGTTGCATCCCGAT
>OY759261.1:24481272-24488772 GCA_963662155.1 Lamellibrachia columna | reverse complement strand
CTTTATCAAATGACAAATTTATAATATGGCATAATGGTTCAAGCATGTTAGAATATGTCTGCTTAATAATATTAGGTTTGATGCCATCCCAACCAGAACTACTACTTTGAAATTTTTCAATAATTCCTTTTATCTCATCTGTAGTTACAGGTGCTAAAATTATAGAGTTTTTTATGCTCTGCATAGATAATGCTCAGGCTTTTCAGTCACTTCTGGTATTCCCTTAGCTAAGTCAGGGCCTATTTTTGTGAAATAATCATTACACTTATCAGCAATGACCTTTTTGTCTTGAATAATTTTGTCATCAACTAGGAATTCTCAAGTACATAAGGAGACAGTCTTTTTACTTATAATATCCTCCATTATTTGTCACGTTTTTTGTAAATTACCTCTGTGTTTGTGAAATTCTTTATGACAATGGTACCTTTCTGCTATGCTAATGAGTTTATTTAATTTATTTATATACATATATTTTTTCTATTGGTTTCATTAAATACTGTAGGTATACTCAAATAATACTTGTATAATTTAATTTTTGTTTGGATGGATTTTCAAAACCCTTTGGTAATCCATGGTTTGTATTTCTCTCTTCAGGTTTTTTCTTAGCAAGTGGAAATGCTTTATCATATGCCTGCCTCTGTTATTTTATTTAAGAACATCTTGTAGCTTTCTTTGGGATCTTAACATGCATAAACATCACCCCAAAATATATTATCTACAATACAAAGTGACAATAGCGTGATTGTTATAAAATCTAGTCTCAGATATTGTATCATCCTTTGTACTATTGTTTAGTTTGGTTAATATAAATATTTGTAAGTGATCAGAAATGTCTGTATATATTATTCCTTGCATTTGAGTATATTCACCATGTATGCTGTTACTGTAAATATTGTATGTTAATGTAGCTCAGGTTGGTGTTATTCTGAAGACATATATACTTGTATTAGGTGGTCTGTAGACTACACCAACCAGTGTTTTCCTATTTTCGTTCTTAGACTGAGTCTTCACTTTGACAAATATACACTCTAAATATTTGGTCATAATGGTCATATCAGACCTCTCTAGGTATTCGTAAGATTTATGAATATACAGGGATACACCCTCTCCTTTCTTTGATGGTCTAGTAAAATGTACACTTCTATAATATGTTAATTCATATAGATCCGAATTGTAACTATTTAACCACTTTTTACTTAATCCAATTATTGAAAATTTTTAGATCAAGCGACTCTAGATAACTATTTATTTTAATATATTCTTTGATAAACTTCTTACATTCAAATGCATCAGGGAAAATCCTCTAGTATTGTCATCGTTATATAGTTAACAACATTTAACACGTTTTAGCAAGATGTAACAATATTTAAGATTTAAGATCTTTTGAGGATATATGTCCTTCCTGTGATATGACATCCAAGCTTGTCCACAGTATTGCAAATGATTTGTTTTATACTGAACTATTCATTAGCTCATTTCCTTCTACTTTTTCTTCTCCTTAGTCCTTTGTGGGGTGGGTACCACATCAACTAATCTGCCCTTTCGACAAGTCGTATCAATTCCTCACGATTTCCTTCCGTTCTCTCCCACTCTTGGCTGTTCACCTCTGACCTTTTGAGATCTGTCTTAGCACTGTCCCTCCATCTTAAGCTTGGTCTTTCTCTTCTCCTTCTACCACCCTCTTCTGCTTCCCAAGCTTTCGTGTCAATCTTTCCTCACTCGTTCTCTGCATGTGTCCTGCCCATAGCAGTCTGCTCCACACTACCTTCATCCTCCACACTACCTTCATCCTCCACACTACCTTCATCCTCCACACTACCTTCATCCTCCCCACTACCTTCATCCTCCCCACTACCTTCATCCTCCACACTACCTTCATCCTCCACACTACCTTCATCCTCCACACTACCTTCATCCTCCACACTACCTTCATCCTCCACACTACCTTCATCCTCCACACTACCTTCATCCTCCACACTACCTTCATCCTCCACACTACCTTCATCATCCACACTACCTTCATCCTCCCCACTACCTTCAACCTCCCCACTACCTTCATCCGAGGGTATTTCTTCGCTCCAATCTCTTGTCTCAATTCAACAATATTCCATCTGTCTTTTTATTTCGCTTTACGTGTTCTTCTTTGTTATATTTTTCTAATCAACCTAATAATTTGACTACCCTTTGAAAATGCAGTTCCAAACTGCTACGAAACTTTCATGTCTGCTTTCTTTACTACTCCTAAGTCTGTTTCCTTTATGCGTGTATATAGAACAGTAACCATTTTTATGTGACATAGTTTGCTCATGGCATCTTCTGGATTTTCAGTCGTAGCTGTATCAAGTGCCTGTTTGTAATCTTTCTAGTTTTCATAACTTTCAATACACATATGAACCTTCCACATAATTTGCCTGAATGTTATTTATTTAATAGTTTCTTTTGACAAGTGTTACTTTTGGGACTGTTTTCCTTTTACTTTCTGATATTACTTTGATCACTGCTGCCCGATGATTCATATCTAATTCATATTATGAGGACAAACTATATAACTTATAATACAGTGGCTCACCTGGTTGGTGTTAGCATGTGTTAAGAAAGGAATACTATCTTCTATAAAAGGCAGAGACGGATTTAGATTTGTTAGCGGGGGGTCTCAGTCAGTTGTAGTCATATGTCGTTCTACTTATGAACTGGGGGGGGTGGGGGGGGAAGAGACAACACATGTGTCATTCTACTTACAGAAGGGTTAATATTAGATGGCTGCTAATACCTCAGTCTTTACATTGACACTAGTTCCCATGTAGGCCTATATACTGTGTACTTTACCGTAATATTTCCCACCGACAGAGTGGGGTCTAAGACCCCCATCCATGGCCTAGGGGGGCCTTGATACCCCTAAAAACGCCCCGGATCCGCTGCTGAAAAGTAAAGTAATTCGTTTTGGTCATCACCCCCACATTCTGTAAAAATACCCATTATAATACATTCCCGTTTATTCATTTCCATTATAGCATCTTTTATGCCTGGATATCAGTAAACTGATCCAATTGTTAACATTGAATTTCCTATAACTATATTGCACCAAACAGCTTTATCGCAATCTACTTCCCTTTCTATTGTAATTTCATAAGCCTGAGTAGATGCATTAATATATACAATAATTCCACCTCCCCTTCTTCCTATTCTGTATTTATAACCAGTCAGTCTCAATCCAGCATTTCATCTATCTTTGTTGGTCTATGATTCAGCGATACCTACTATGTGATGGTAAATATCTTCTAACAGAATAATTCTTATTAACTATACCCCTTGCATTTAACACATGTATTTAAATCCAGCTTCATAAATGTTCTCTGGACTTTTGTATGCTGATTTAGTTGTACTACTGGCTTCTTGTCCTGTTTGTAGCATTTCTATGAAGAGACAGAGAGAGACAGAGACAGAGATAGAGATAGAGACAGTGACAGTGACAGTGACAGAGACAGAGACAGAGAGAGAGAGAGAGAGAGAGAGAGAGAGAGAGAGAGAGAGAGAGAGAGAGAGAGAGAGGAGAGGAGAGGAGAGAGATATATATATATATACAAAGAAAGACAATGAGAGAGAGAGACAGACAGACAGACAGACAGAGAAAGAGGCAGAGAGAGACAGAGAGAGACACAGAGAGAGATAGAGAAAGACAGAGAGACAGGGAGAGAGAGAGAGATTTATATATATATATATATATATATATATATATATACTGCGAGAGAGAGACAGAGAGAGACACAGAGAGAGATAGAGAAAGACAGAGAGACAGGGAGATATATATATATATATATATATATATATATATATATATATATATATATATATATACTGCGAGAGAGAGACAGAGAGAGACACAGAGAGAGATAGAGAAAGACAGAGAGACAGGGAGAGAGAGAGAGAGAGAAATATATATATATATATATATATATACAGAGACAGAGACAGGCAGAGAGAGACATAGAGAGAGAGAGAGAGAGAGAGAGAGAGAGAGAGGTAGAAAGATAGAGAGAGATATATAGAGAGAGATAGGGAGAAAGATAGAGAGAGAGAGAGAGAGAGAGAGAGAAAGAGGGAGAGAGAGAGAGAGATAGAGATAGAGAGAGAGAGAGAGAGAGAGAGAAACAGAGACAAAGACAGAGAGACAGAGAGAGTCAGAGAGAGAATACAAGTCAATAACATTTAGTTCTACCTTCGGTTGTTCCATTATACCATATGCAATAAGCAATACACAATTATACGGAATATGTTCACATACATACATGCATGCATACATACATACATACATACGTACGTACGTACGTACTTACATGCATACATGCATACAAACATACATACATACACACATGTATACGGTGAACTAAAGTACTATTACTACGAGATGTGGATTATACGGGACTTGACATTTTGCTAGCTTTGAACGAAACGGAAGCCGGGTTCATCAATATATATATATATATATATATATATATATATATATATATATATATATATATATATATATATATATATATATATATATATATATATATATATATATATATATATATATATATATATATATATATATATATATCAGTCGATGTATAAATACGAAGTGGTAGATAGTTATTGGACTAAAGGTAGAAACGTGCATTTATTACAGTCCAAAAAAGGATATGTCAGCCAAACTGTATGGTGCCCCAAACAATTCTACTCGGTTAGTTTCTGTAATAAATATATCATCAATAGTTGTGTAGTTATTAGTTAGTGGGTGAATCTGGGGTGCTATCAAGGGGAATTTTGAACACTGTTGTCTCACCGTGTAACTGTCTATAATGGCCGACAGCACGAACGTACATGATTTCGTCATGACAGCTACCCTGAACACTTTTTGGACGAACTGTTTGGATGAACCATTCGACGTGTTCTTGAAATATACATTTACTGACATTAACCTTTGTCGAAATAATACACATTGTTGCTAATGATCTCCGTCTGAGTTGACCCTGACATTCACTGTTACCGTCTTTTGCCAGACTAAACACTGACAAGTGACACAGAGTAGAAATTGTCAACTGCGTTTAAGTCATACATATTTTATCCTACCAGAATAAGTTTGCTGAAATCTGATCAATGAAAAAAGATCTCAATAAACGAATATGGGCCAATGAGGTATCGAGACACTGTTTTATACGTATAGGTACTTTCAACGTGCCCAGTGTCCAAGTACCAACATTATAATGCACACAGTAATACGTGTATGCTATATATTACACAATGCAATAAGATCCACCCGACAATTAATCAGCCAGTCGAACGGCGTAACATTAATGGTATAATATATACGTACGTTGCAGAGTATTGTTCCGTGTTCGTTGCAGGGTCGCAGCTTTATTGCAATGGAACCTGGGACCGAATTCTGTGCTGGCCGGCAACGGCGGCAGGGACAACGGCCAAGCTGCCATGTCCACCTCTGCGGGGTCTCGACCACACAAGTAGGTCATATCTAAGGGGTCGTTCACAACTGTTCACATTTACCTATTCGTACATTCCCTGAATGAGTAATTTTTTAAATAATTTTCCAAATTGAAAAACATATCGATGTAACAATGTTATGACACAGCGCATGTACAATATCGATGTAACAATGTTATGACACAGCGCATGTACAATATGACACAGCGCATGTACAATATGACACAGCGCATGTACAATATGACACAGCGCATGTACAATATGACACAGCGCATGTACAATATGACACAGCGCATGTACATTAAATCTACTGCAGCAATAAAGACTAAAACATGAAGTTTAACACATGTTTAACAAATGTACTTTGAGATCGAATAATGTAGCCAATTTTAATAATATGATACCCCCAACTAACTGTGCATCAGTTAACCGAAGAAGCATCTTTAACAGCTCAAAGTGGGAATGTTTAATACACAATTTGAAACTGGATATCATTGTTTACTTCATTCGTGAAAATGTGCTTATAACAAAAGGATACATTGCATCGATCTGCACACACACACAGTGATGTATCATACCTAGTTGCATATGAATACAATCGATTTAACCGCTTAGCAAACACTTGAGTTTTTACAGTAGTCTGGGTAGAATGCTAATCCGAAAAGACGTCCACGCAGCAGTAAACAGCCAAACCAATCGATACTCCGTAGGAAATTGCATCGCTGTCAACGGTTATGGAACTGTTCTATTGATGGTGGCATGGCGTGCACGAGGCTTTGTTGGGCAGACATGACCGACAGGGCAGACCTGACCGACAGGGCAGACATGACCGACAGGGCAGACATGGCCGACAGGGCAGACATGACCGACAGGGCAGACATGACCGACAGGGCAGACATGGCCGACAGGGCAGACATGACCGACAGTGCAGACATGGCCGACAGGGCAGACATGACCGACAGGGCAGACATGACCGACAGTGCAGACATGGCCGACAGGGCAGACATGACCGACAGGGTAGACATGACCGAAAGGGCAGACATGACCGACAGGGCAGACATGACCGACAGGGCAGACATGGCAGACAGGGCAGACATGTCACCTGGATGGCAATACCATGCTACCAGGTGGCGCAATGACTGTCCCGTACACGCACGCACGCACGCACGCACGCACGCACGCACGCACGCACGCACGCACGCACGCACGCACGCACACACACACACACACACACACACAGTTAATTGCAAATCTTTAAATGATAGCTTCACGTGCAGTAGCTAAACACAAGTTTGCCTTAACCCTTTGCAATTTCGCCTTTCCTCTCTATTTTTTTATATGTTGACGGGATTCGATTCTCGTGTCGCTTTGTTAAGTCGCCCTTTTGAATGATGGAGTGTTTGAATCTTATGTTTTTTCAAAGCCTCTGCCAACCAATTGATAAATCGCTGTTTAGAAAGAAAACATCGCTTGGGACGGAGTCAGCCGCCATTCTCGTCTCAGCCACCACGGCGCCACCAGCGGCACGTCTCGGGAGACGATATTCAATTACCTCGCGCGACGCACTTTTTTTGAGATAATAATATATAATAAGTGGATTAGCAACACCACATATAATACGAAGTTGGCGACAATAAAAATAATATCTCGGTTAACGACGTTACACAAAATAACAGGTTTGGCGACAAAACATATAATAACACAACTAACGATGCTTCATTAATAACAGGTTTGGCGACAACGCAGATAATAACACGGCTAATGACACAACATAATAACAAGTTTGGCGACAATACTGATAATAACATGGTTAACTACATTGCTTAATAATACATTTGGCGACAATACTGATAATAACATGGTTAACTACACTGCTTAATAACACGTTTGGCGACAGTACTGATAATAACATGGTTAACTACACTGCTTAATATCACGTTTGGCGACAGTACTGATAATAACATGGTTAACTACACTGCTTAATAACACGTTTGGCGACAATACTGATAATAACATGGT
>OY759261.1:24458772-24476272 GCA_963662155.1 Lamellibrachia columna | reverse complement strand
TGCTAGGCTGCCATCCCACTGCAGAGTTAACGGCAGGGAAGAGGAATCTGGCCGTACCGTCCACGGATAACAAAGCCACGGAGAGAACGTGAGGTGGCTGGAGCAAACCAAGTGTAGAAGAGACAGAGAGGCTTCGAGCGACCAATGACACTTAACATAGGGTACAGTCTCACAGGAACACACACGCACATGCCACACACACAGGTACGCACGCACGTGCACACACACAGGTACGCACGCACGTGCACACACACAGGTACGCACGCACGTGCACACACACAGGTACGCACGCACGTGAACACACACAGGTACGCACGCACGTGCACACACACAGGTACGCACGCACGTGCACACACACAGGTACGCACGCACGTGCACACACACAGGTACGCACGCACGTGCACACACACACAGGTACGCACGCACGTGCACACACACAGGTACGCACGCACGTGCACATACACAGGTACGCACGCACGTGCACACACACAGGTACGCACGCACGTGCACACACACAGGTACGCACGCACGTGCACACACACAGGTACGCACGCACGTGCACACACACAGGTACGCACGCACGTGCACACACGCACACACGCACACACGCACAAACGCACACAACTGATATATTTACGGATACCAGTGGTGAAGTGATGGACACCATTGATTGCTCGTTTTAAAGCGCAGGATTCCAGTGTTAGCTGTAAGATAACACGCAGGATTCCAGTGTTAGCTGTAAGATAACGCGCAGGATTCCAGTGTTAGCTGTAAGATAACACGCAGGATTCCAGTGTTAGCTGTAAGATAACACGCAGGATTCCAGTGTTAGCTGTAAGATAACACGCAGGATTCCAGTGTTAGCTGTAAGATAACGCGCAGGATTCCAGTGTTAGCTGTAAGATAACACGCAGGATTCCAGTGTTAGCTGTAAGATAACGCGCAGGATTCCAGTGTTAGCTGTAAGATAACACGCAGGATTCCAGTGTTAGCTGTAAGATAACACGCAGGATTCCAATGTTAGCTGTAAGATAACGCGCAGGATTCCAGTGTTAGCTGTAAGATAACACGCAGGATTCCAGTGTTAGCTGTAAGATAACGCGCAGGATTCCAGTGTTAGCTGTAAGATAACGCGCAGGATTCCAGTGTTAGCTGTAAGATAACACGCAGGATTCCAGTGTTAGCTGTAAGATAACGCGCAGGATTCCAGTGTTAGCTGTAAGATAACGCGCAGGATTCCAGTGTTAGCTGTAAGATAACACGCAGGATTCCAGTGTTAGCTGTAAGATAACACGCAGGATTCCAGTGTTAGCTGTAAGATAACACGCAGGATTCCAGTGTTAGCTGTAAGATAACACGCAGGATTCCAGTGTTAGCTGTAAGATAACACGCATGATTCCAGTGTTAGCTGTAAGATAACACGCATGATTCCAGTGTTAGCTGTAAGATAACACGCAGGATTCCAGTGTTAGCTGTAAGTTAACACGCACACTGCACACGAGTAGAAGTGGCCGGGAGAAAGGACTTGTAGTTGTCAAGTCATACGCTCACATTGTTCTCATCCTGGGCTAACACAGTCATGCTCCAACGGTTTGAGCATCCTATTTCTTTGTGCATATGAAGAACACCACTTTGTAATCACACGCTTGGCTACACAGCCACTCGTGTGTGAGATGTCTAATCGACAGCAGACAAGAGGAATCTCCCCACCACTAGTAGGCTCATGAATTAAAGGTTGTCCCACCGTTTTAAGTTATGACTCGACTGGCCGTCGCCGAACAAATTGTGAACGGCCATACTCACGAGGTTGAACGCATGTTGAAGACGGCGCGACTGGTTTTGTCCTGTCCTTGCTCAGAAGATGTACATTTTTCATATTAAATTACCTTGTGTATGTCTTATCCTAAGTGTATGTCTTATCCTAAGTGTATGTCTTATCCTAAGTGTGTGTCTTATCCTAAGTGTGTGTCTTATCCTAAGTGTGTGTCTTATCCTAAGTGTATGTATTATCCTAAGTGTATGTCTTATCCTAAGTGTGTGTCTTATCCTAAGTATGTGTCTTATCCTAAGTGTATGTCTTATCCTAAGTGTATGTCTTATCCTAAGTGTATGTCTTATCCTAAGTGTATGTCTTATCCTAAGTGTACGTCTTATCCTAAGTATGTGTCTTATCCTAAGTGTATGTATTATCCTAAGTGTATGTCTTATCCTAAGTGTACGTCTTATCTTAAGTGTACGTCTTATCCTAAGTGTATGTCTTATCCTAAGTGTATGTCTTATCCTAGGTGTATGTCTTATCCTAAGTGTATGTCTTATCCTAAGTGTACATCTTATCCTAAGTGTATGTCTTATCCTAAGTGTATGTCTTATCCTAAGTGTATGTCTTATCCTAAGTATGTTTCTTATCCTAAGTATGTGCCTTTATCCTAAGTGTACGTCTTATCCTAAGTGTACGTCTTATCCTAAGTGTATGTCTTATCCTAAGTGTATGTCTTATCCTAAGTGTATGTCTTATCCTAAGTTTACGTCTTATCCTAAGTGTATGTCTTATCCTAAGTGTATGTCTTATCCTAAATGTATGTCTTATCCTAAGTGTATGTCTTATCCTAAGTATGTGTCTTATCCTAAGTGTGTCTTATCCTAAGTGTGTGTCTTATCCTAAGTATGTGTCTTATCCTAAGTATGTGTATTATCCTAAGTATGTGTCTTATCCTAAGTATGTGTCTTATCCTAAGTGTATGTCTTATCCTAAATATGTGTCTTATCCTAAGTATGTGTCTTATCCTAAGTATGTGTCTTATCCTAAGTATGTGTCTTATCCTAAGTATGTGTCTTATCTAAGTATGTGTCGTCTCCAACATGTTATCAACGTTTCCAACGGGTACTGTCGAATCGTGTAAAGTATTCGAAAATTGTCATGTGAATGCGAATGTTTGCACTCGCTGCTATATGAGGTTCGGCTTACATTTGTCGAGTACTCGAAGACTGTCATGTTCATGTGGACGTTTTCAGTCACTGCTGTGTGAGGTTCTGCTGACATTTGTCGAGTACTCGAAGACTGTCATGTTCATGTGGATGTTCATCGAAGGCGTGTATCTACACAACATGGTCGTCGTGTCAGTATTCTCCGGCAAGCCAAACTACATCCTGTACTACGCTATTGGATGGGGTAAGTTCTGGTGAGCTCTTGTGAATAACAAATAGCTGAACCTGTATATATATATATATATATATATATATATATATATATATATATATATATATATATATATATATATATATATATAAAACATGTAATATAATACGTTTAGTATTGCAACTGATAAATGGATTGTGTACATGGAATATAAAATTGTGATGCTCAATTATGTGCTGTAACAATTAACATACATTAACCGCGGACACATTGCAGAATGAAAGAAAGATTTAGGAAAGATAATTTATATGAGGAATAAAATAATAAATATGTTAATTGCATTGGAAATGTGACGTAACATGTTAGGATTAAAATATCTTGAAACATACACCAATAGATATGAACACACATAGCCGGAAATACAACATTGAAATGTGTTTTCAGGAATTCCAGTTATTATAACAACAACATGGGCCATAACAAATGGCTTGATGGTGGATACTCAGAGTCAGTAAGTCGTTTTCATTGTTACACGATAGGGGATACTGAGAGTCAGTAAGTCGACTTTCATTGTTACACGATAGGGGATACTGAGAGTCAGTAAGTCGACTTTCATTGTTACATGATAGTGGATACTGAGAGTCAGTAAGTCGACTTTCATTGTTACACTATAGTGGATACTGAGAGTCAGTAAGTCGACTTTCATTGTTACACGATAGGGGATACTGAGAGTTAGTAAGTCGACTCTCATTGTTACACGATAGTGGATACTGAGAGTCAGTAAGTCGACTTTCATTGTTACACTATAGTGGATACTGAGAGGCAGTAAGTCGACTTTCATTGTTACATGATAGTGGATACTGAGAGTCAGTAAGTCGACTTTCATTGTTACACTATAGTGGATACTGAGAGTCAGTAAATCGACTCTCATTGTTACACTATAGTGGATACTGAGAGTCAGTAAGTCGACTCTCATTGTTACATGACAGTGGATACTCAGAGTCAATAAATCGGGTATTGTTTTATATATAAGTAATATTAGGAGTTAGTAAAACACCGGACATTTTGTTTAGTACTTTAGCGAAAAAAGCCCCGTCCATGACGCTGCGTTGGTTGGGCATGTGTAGCCTGTTGCGCTGAGGAGACAGAGCGTTTAGTACTGCGGAAGGGACGTATGTATACGTCGCAGAGTCGTAATATACGAATACATTAGACATGACGATTGTTTCTCATTACGTCTGTCTGTCCGTCAGGTGCTGGTTCGGCTACACGTACCGCCCGTACTACTGGATCCTCGAAGGGCCGAGAGCCGCCATTATTGGGGTAAGTGATCATCATAATTATGTAATCTGACCCGTTTGAAGCAACTCTAACCCCAGGAGCAGTTCTGGTGACATGTATAAGTGAGGTCACTGTCAGGGTGCTAAAGCCGAGGATAGTTACTTCCGGGGTGCTGGGACTGAACAGGGTGCTGGAACCAATGTAGTACATAATATATATACATATCAATATATATATATATATATATATATATATATATATATATATATATATATATATATATATATATATATATATATATATATATATATATATATATATATATATATATATATATATATATATATATATATATATTATATTATATATATATATATATATATATATATATATATATATATATATATATATATATATATATATATATATATATATATATATATATATATATATATATATATATATATATATATATATATATATATGTGTGTGTTATTTTCTTTTTTAGGTGAACTTAATATTTTTGTTAAATATAATACGCGTGCTAGTGACGAAGTTGCGCAAAACAAGTTCAACAGAAGCATTGCAAGTCAGGTGAGTACCACTTAGCCTTTCTGGTGTTGTAGCTTGAGATTTCTGTGCTGAGGAGAAATGTTCAATCATTTTAAGTGATTTGTTTCACACTTAATGTATCATCCTAAAACAATTTAGCGTGTTTAGCGTGCACCCCTGAAACTACATGGTGACGTCACGACATGGTGACGTCACTGCATGGTTCAGCGGTTCCCGACCCCAAACTTAGGAAGAACGGTTGTAACGTAGCATGAACACTACATCAGCTGGATGTCAGACCAAATATAACTTACCTGACAGTAAACAACATCTGGTTTGTTCGACCTTGCATTGCAAACAGGCAGTGACTTTGCTGTAAGTCGACTATGTAGGTGTGTTTTTTAGTATTGATGGATTGATTCAACTTGTTCTTGTTGACTTTGCTATGACACAAGAGATTGAACATGTTTGACAAAAAACTGTTGGTGTTGACGGAAGGCACTCAAGACGGCCATTGTTTTTTGTTGTAGGAAGGCAGTTAAGGCGGCCCTTGTGTCGTGTTATAGGAATGCATTCAGACGGCCATTTTGCTGTGTTGTAGGAAGGCAGTCAAGACGGCCATTGTGTTGTGTTGCAGGAAAGCGCTCAACACGGCCATTTTGCCGTGTTGCAGGAAGGCACTCAATGCAGCCATTGTGTTGTATTGTAGGAAGGCAGTTTAGGCGGCCATTGTGTCGTGTTGTAGGAAGGCATTCAAGATGGCCATTTTGCTGTGTTGTAGGAAGGCAATCAAGTCGGCCATTGTGTTGTGTTGTAGAAAGGCACCCAGGACGGCCATTTTGCTGTGTTGTAGGAAGGCAGTCAAGGCGGCGATTGTGTTGTGTTGTAGTAAGGCACCCAGGACGGCCATTTTGCTGTGTTGTAGGAAGGCAATCAAGTCGGCCATTGTGTCGTGTTGTAGAAAGGCACCCAGGACGGCCATTGTGTTGTGTTGTAGGAAGGCAATCAAGTCGGCCATTGTGTTGTGTTGTAGAAAGGCACCCAGGACGGCCATTGTGTTGTGTTGTAGGAAGGCAGTCAAGTCGGCCATTGTGTTGTGTTATAGAAAGGCACTCAGGACGGCCATTGTGTTGTGTTGTAGGAAGGCAGTCAAGGCGGCGATTGTGTTGTGTTGTAGAAAGGTACCCAGGACGGCCATTGTGTTGTGTTGTAGGAAGGCAATCAAGTCGGCCATTGTGTTGTGTTGTAGAAAGGCACCCAGGACGGCCATTGTGCTGTGTTGTAGGAAGGCAGTCAAGGCGGCGATTGTGTTGTGTTGTAGAAAGGTACCCAGGACGGCCATTGTGTTGTGTTGTAGGAAGGCAATCAAGTCGGCCATTGTGTTGTGTTGTAGAAAGGCACCCAGGACGGCCATTGTGTTGTGTTGTAGAAAGGCAATCAAGTCGGCCATTGTGTTGTGTTGTAGAAAGGCAATCTAGTCGGCCATTGTGTTGTGTTGTAGAAAAGCACACAGGACGGCCATTGTGTTGTGTTGTAGGAAGGCAGTTTATGCGGCCATTGTGTCGTGTTGTAGGAAGGCATTCAAGATTGCCATTTTGCTGTGTTGTAGGAAGGTAATCAAGTCGGCCATTGTGTCGTGTTGTAGAAAGGCCCCCAGGACGGCCATTGTGTTGTGTTGTAGGAAGGCAATCAAGTCGGCCATTGTGTCGTGTTGTAGAAAGGCACCCAGGACGGCCATTGTGTTGTGTTGTAGGAAGGCAATCAAGTCGGCCATTGTGTCGTGTTGTAGAAAGGCACACAGGACGGCCATTGTGTTGTGTTGTAGGAAGGCAATCAAGTCGGCCATTGTGTCGTGTTGTAGAAAGGCACCCAGGACGGCCATTGTGTTGTTTTATTCTAGGAAGGCAATCAAGTCGGCCATTGTGTTTTGTTGTAGAAAGGCACCCAGGACGGCGATTGTGTTGTGTTGTAGAAAGGCACCCATGACGGCCATTTTGCTGTGTTGTAGGAAGGCAATCAAGTCGGCCATTGTGTCGCGTTGGAGAAAGGCACCCAGGACGGCCATTGTGTTGTGTTGTAGGAAGGCAATCAAGTCGGCCATTGTGTTGTGTTGTAGAAAGGCACCCAGGACGGCCATTTTGCTGTGTTGTAGGAAGGCAGTCAAGGCGGCGATTGTGTTGTGTTGTAGTAAGGCACCCAGGACGGCCATTTTGCTGTGTTGTAGGAAGGCAATCAAGTCGGCCATTGTGTCGTGTTGTAGAAAGGCACCCAGGACGGCCATTGTGTTGTGTTGTAGGAAGGCAATCAAGTCGGCCATTGTGTTGTGTTGTAGAAAGGCACCCAGGACGGCCATTGTGTTGTGTTGTAGGAAGGCAGTCAAGTCGGCCATTGTGTTGTGTTATAGAAAGGCACTCAGGACGGCCATTGTGTTGTGTTGTAGGAAGGCAGTCAAGGCGGCGATTGTGTTGTGTTGTAGAAAGGTACCCAGGACGGCCATTGTGTTGTGTTGTAGGAAGGCAATCAAGTCGGCCATTGTGTTGTGTTGTAGAAAGGCACCCAGGACGGCCATTGTGCTGTGTTGTAGGAAGGCAGTCAAGGCGGCGATTGTGTTGTGTTGTAGAAAGGTACCCAGGACGGCCATTGTGTTGTGTTGTAGGAAGGCAATCAAGTCGGCCATTGTGTTGTGTTGTAGAAAGGCACCCAGGACGGCCATTGTGTTGTGTTGTAGAAAGGCAATCAAGTCGGCCATTGTGTTGTGTTGTAGAAAGGCAATCTAGTCGGCCATTGTGTTGTGTTGTAGAAAAGCACACAGGACGGCCATTGTGTTGTGTTGTAGGAAGGCAGTTTATGCGGCCATTGTGTCGTGTTGTAGGAAGGCATTCAAGATTGCCATTTTGCTGTGTTGTAGGAAGGTAATCAAGTCGGCCATTGTGTCGTGTTGTAGAAAGGCCCCCAGGACGGCCATTGTGTTGTGTTGTAGGAAGGCAATCAAGTCGGCCATTGTGTCGTGTTGTAGAAAGGCACCCAGGACGGCCATTGTGTTGTGTTGTAGGAAGGCAATCAAGTCGGCCATTGTGTCGTGTTGTAGAAAGGCACACAGGACGGCCATTGAGTTGTGTTGTAGGAAGGCAATCAAGTCGGCCATTGTGTCGTGTTGTAGAAAGGCACCCAGGACGGCCATTGTGTTGTTTTATTCTAGGAAGGCAATCAAGTCGGCCATTGTGTTTTGTTGTAGAAAGGCACCCAGGACGGCGATTGTGTTGTGTTGTAGAAAGGCACCCATGACGGCCATTTTGCTGTGTTGTAGGAAGGCAATCAAGTCGGCCATTGTGTCGCGTTGGAGAAAGGCACCCAGGACGGCCATTGTGTTGTGTTGTAGGAAGGCAATCAAGTCGGCCATTGTGTCGTGTTGTAGAAAGGCACCCAGGTCGGCCATTGTGTTGTGTTGTAGGAAGGCAATCAAGTTGGCCATTGTGTCGTGTTGTAGAAAGGCACCCAGGACGGCCATTGTGTTGTGTTGTAGAAAGGCACCCAGGACGGCCATTGTGTTGTGTTGTAGGAAGGCAGTCAAGGCGGCGATTGTGTTGTGTTGTAGAAAGGCACCCAGGACGGCCATTTTTCTGTGTTGTAGGAAGGCAATCAAGTCGGCCATTGTGTCGTGTTGTAGAAAGGCACCCAGGACGGCCATTGTGTTGTGTTGTAGGAAGGCAATCAAGTCGGCCATTGTGTTGTGTTGTAGGAAGGCAATCAAGTCGGCCATTGTGTTGTGTTGTAGGAAGGCAATCAAGTCGGCCATTGTGTTGTGTTGTAGAAAGGCAATCAAGTCGGCCATTGTGTTGTGTTGTAGAAAGGCACCCAGGACGGCCATTATGTTTTGTTGTAGAAAGGCACCCAGGACGGCGATTGTGTTGTGTTGTAGAAAGGCAATCAAGTCGGCCATTGTGTTGTGTTGTAGAAAGGCACCCAGGACGGCCATTATGTTTTGTTGTAGAAAGGCACCCAGGACGGCGATTGTGTTGTGTTGTAGAAAGGCACCCATGACGGCCATTTTGCTGTGTTGTAGGAAGGCAATCAAGTCGGCCATTGTGTCGTGTTGGAGAAAGGCACCCAGGACGGCCATTGTGTTGTGTTGTAGGAAGGCAATCAAGTCGGCCATTGTGTCGTGTTGTAGAAAGGCACCCAGGTCGGCCATTGTGTTGTGTTGTAGGAAGGCAATCAAGTTGGCCATTGTGTCGTGTTGTAGAAAGGCACCCAGGACGGCCATTGTGTTGTGTTGTAGAAAGGCACCCAGGACGGCCATTGTGTTGTGTTGTAGGAAGGCAGTCAAGGCGGCGATTGTGTTGTGTTGTAGAAAGGCACCCAGGACGGCCATTTTTCTGTGTTGTAGGAAGGCAATCAAGTCGGCCATTGTGTCGTGTTGTAGAAAGGCACCCAGGACGGCCATTGTGTTGTGTTGTAGGAAGGCAATCAAGTCGGCCATTGTGTTGTGTTGTAGGAAGGCAATCAAGTCGGCCATTGTGTTGTGTTGTAGGAAGGCAATCAAGTCGGCCATTGTGTTGTGTTGTAGAAAGGCAATCAAGTCGGCCATTGTGTTGTGTTGTAGAAAGGCACCCAGGACGGCCATTGTGTTGTGTTGTAGGAAGGCAGTCAAGGCGGCGATTGTGCTGCTTCCTCTGCTCGGCTTCAACAACTTCCTTGCCCTGGTCGAGGCCCCCCTTAACACCCCAGTCAAGTTCGCTGCGTGGTCCTACACGTCACACTTCCTCATCTCATTCCAAGGATTCTTCATCTCGCTGCTCTACTGTTTTCTCAACGGGGAGGTGAGATTCATCCGTCAGTCTAATTAAACACACCAGGTCTTCCTTTGATTAGATGACAACCAGCGGCTCGTCTACTCGACTGATTGACCAAACGAATGACATAATGCCATGTTAACAGAGTGAGCTACTCAACTGTGGTTACATTCACCGATAGATTGTTGTTTACAATTCCATCAGGTCCGATGACCTAGTAACAAGACTGATGGTTTATTTCAGGGAGTTAGTGGGTTCACGACAGTGTTTTTCCGTTTCCCTGCGTGGATGCTTTACTTCCCCTAGTATATACACGAGGTAGAAGGGCCCAGCGGCGTTTAGTGTCTCTTCCGGAAGACACAGGCAACGTGGGGAGAACGAAATTGTCCAAGTTTCTAACAGCAGCACGTGGTTTCGAACCCCGAAAGTCTGACGCTCTACCACTCGACCACCGCGCCCAACTAAGCCATCTAATAATGCTGTCAATGGTCTCAAATTCTTATCAAATACCTGTTGCTCACATTAAGCAAATATGACGCTCATTCTTATGTGGTTGGTCATTCCGAACACATTTCCAGCACATCAATAATACCATGTTTATCTAGTCTACATATCTTCTGCGCCTGGACATTGATCATTACCCCTCTACTGTTGCTTTGATGCTGTTCCCTTATTACCGACTGACACACAAATCTGCTGTCCAAATACTCATGCGCTGCTAAGTTCAATCATTCACGTGTAATATTTCCGTTATGTACTTCAAGTACTTGTAATTTTAGCCTCTAACAATGAATTACTTCCACGAAATCATACTAAGATTACAAATTGTTATTTAGATTAATTACATACAACAGGTAATGAGAACTGGGATGATAATTAATAATCATGAAATATATGTAACGGTAACCAAACTATTGTGCTGCGATGACGTCACGTCAGTATTCGTGTAGTCTGCCGACACTCGTTGACGTAATCTACTAACTCTTTTATAATTAATATTGTGTGATTGCACCCATACATAATCAATAATTCCACCGATGAACAGGTAGAGTTACCAATCGACTAATTAAATGCAGCATAACCGCCGATATGAGTGGCTGTCAACTATAACCGCTGGTCCGTCTCTTGAACAAGGAGGAGGCCACATTTCGCACGCAATATGTGGCGTTACACTGGCTGAGATGACCGAAAGACGTGTTTCCGTGGGCAACTGGTTCACCCAATGATATTCGCATAGATGTCAACATCCTCCTCCACCCTACTGTTGTCGATTGTTAGCGCACTCAAACGCGTTGTCTTCATGGGTCGCCATTTTGATTAATCGTTCTCGTTCGCAGTGAACGCAAACGCGATAAAATGTGAAATCATTTGAAACTAGAAATAACATGTACATCGAGCGGCCTCGTATGCGGCAAATATATCGATTTTACCGTAAAAACTGCAATTATTAAAATTATGAAAAGCGGGAAATGGAGGGTATTTACCGCCCGAAAAGGGTAATGTTGACGCCAATGTATTCGAAGTCTGCAATAAGTATCGCCACCTGGCGGATGAAATGTATTCGACTTTGTTTTTGGTGGCGTCGCCATATTTCTCTCCATTGTTTGTTTCTTCTGAATCACCTTTTAGCGCCACTATATGGATTCGTTGTTTACCATCGTAATAAAGTGAATGAGCAACTTTAACAACGTATGCACATTGTGTGTGTGTGTGTGTGTGTGTGTGTGTGTGTGTGTGTGTGTGTGCGTGTGTTCGTGCGTGCGTGCGTGCGTGCGTGCGTGCGTGCGTGTGTGTGTGCGTGGGCTAGATGCCCCACATTGCTAGAGAACAGTGATTGCAACCAGCTTTCTGCACGCCCAGGTCCAGACTACGATGTCACAGTACTGGGCGCGTCACCGGCAGTCACGTGACGGATTCTCGGCGAGCCGACGAACACAGAGCAGAACACTTTCGATGACAATCTCCGAGATCCATCTGCACCAGGTAATTGACCACGTCATCCAAGCAGGCAAATGTTAAATTGCGTTATCTCAATGGTTACGCCCGTCACACGCAGTCATATCTAAACAAGCACACCACTCACACAGCGTCCACACAATTAGTTTTTTGACGTTTTGACGCCGTTAGATAGTTGACGTAATGCTAGTCTCGATACGTGCGTACATGTACAGTCGAATTACACATTATAAATAGTTGTTACTGTTGTAAAGAAATTGCTACATATAAGAACGTTTTTAATACTTATTATGCAGAGACATTTTACTGGAAAGACCATCAATTATTTCAATGTCAATCAAGTTTCATAAGCATATCACAGCATATAATTGCCTACGTAGGACACAACATATCCGATTGAACAACTTTGAGATATATCAAAATATAACCGTGAATGAGAGGTACGACGTTGACATATTACATTTTATAATCACAATCACTTGCGTTTATATTAAATAAAATAAAATGGAGGACAGAGAAACACGTTGACCACATGCACGCAGTATGACATCCCACTTTTGAAAATTAAGAAATATTACATACATGTATATTAAATACGATAATTTGTTTACGTTTTTAGATCAAGACAAATGTGATATCACAATATAGTTGCCTGAAACATAGTTTTTTGGATATACTATTTTTCTAGAAGCTAGACTTAAATTTATTTCTAGATATTATTTTGTGAGGCCAAACACTTTAAAAAAAGATCAGTTGTTTAATTTGGCAAGCCAAGCAAAGCTAATTCAATTATGTAAATTCGTACAGGAAATTTTAAATAGTTTTAAGTTGTAAGTTGATCTTCCTGTGATACTTTTGTGTTTTGTATTTTGGTAAAACCATTTACCAATGTAATTTATAAGTATTATTGAAGCCTGGATTACATACACCGTCTCACGTTGTAACAGTAGGCAACATTGTGATTATCGTGTAACCTAATAATGTTTTTGAGAATAAAGTTGAATTGAATTGAATTGAATTGGAATCAAGTAAGATGTGAAGAGAGCAAGTTTTTCCGGTTTTTTTTTGTAGAGAAGAGACAACGAGACGACATCTTTCATGAACGACCACAAGAAGGCATCTCTATATGACGCCGGAGTGACGACGTCATTGCGACCACCGGAAGTGGACGGTTGAGCCTGTTGACTATATCCAGACAATGTTTCCGTCGTATATACACAAGCCCGGGGCGACGATTGTCACCCGTGGAGACTTTGTTGCCTTAAGTGTTTCATTAGGACGCGCTGTTGTGATTAGTAGTGTAAAGACGGTGTAACGACGGTGTAAAGACGGCATTACGCAGTATGACGGGTATTGAGTGCGTCCGGGGAGCACGCGGCCGGACCGCGGCGAACTGACGGCACAAAACTGTGCATGTTGAATGATATTGGGAGGAAGGAAACGAATCGATGGCGCCAATAAGACATTTGCAGTGCAATGTGCCGCAAGTGAAATGGTCACGCAGCAGAGATAACGAACATGACCACAACACACATATCCTAAAACAATTAACATGACCTCAACAACAACAACAACAAACATAGCCACAACGACAACAAACATAGCCACAACGACAACAAACATAACCTCAACAAACACAAACATAACCTCAACGACTACAAACATAACCTCAACAACCACAAACATAACCTCAACGACTACAAACATAACCTCAACAACCACAAACGTAACCTCAACGACTACAAACGTAACCTCAACGACAACAAACATAACCTCAACGACAACAAGCATAGCCACAATGATAACAGACAATCACAATAAAAACACGATAATGTTACTTGAACCAAAGCAGACATAGATGTTTTAACGCGGAAATACAAAACTCTGGAATTATTACGCACATGTTTTACCATACATGCACCCTCGTACGCATACGCTCGCGCACGAATTATTTTAAAACGAAATCCGAGCGACGGATGTCGTTTGTATTGATTTGTGCAATACTGCGATATGTGTTCAGCGTTCACTGTGTGCGTGCGCGTGCGTACGCACATGCATGCATACTTACTTGCATATCCATTTTGAGTCCTGTCGCCCACACACGCACGCATGCACACACGCACGCACGTACGCACGCACGCACGCACACACACACACAATGAAGCAATGTTTGCTCAGTGTGGTTGACGGTCGGTTTGTTAGTAAGCACATCAGTTCTACTGGTATGGAGTTTTTATTTTAAAGAAAAAGTATAATACACTTCTGTCGTTTATTTAGATGTTTGTGTGTGACCATAGTCGTTATGTAACACCCACAATACTGACGAATGACAGGAGTTTTATGTCTGCGGCCACTTCTGAAACCGAGCATATTTACATTCACTGCTCACTCCTGCAAGACAGCCCAGACAGCTTTGACCATCTAATTCAAATCAACTTTTTGTTCCCAGTGTTAAGACAAATGTCAGAACTGGAGCTTTTTCAGTTGCTGCTCAGACTCTGTGAAACTCATTCCCTGTTAGTGTTAAGTCTGTAGGAAATATAACAACATTTCGCAGTAAACTAAAAACCCACCTGTTTAAACTTGCTTATCCTCCATAGCTCCCCAGCGTACCAATCCAACTGTTTACAACTGGAACTGCTTAACCCCTTTCGTTTTGGTGCACTGCCGAGCTTGGGTCTCCCGAGGATTTTAGCGCAATAGAAATATTTTATAATTATTATTATTATTATATTTACATTCTTCTGTGGACAGCTGACTTTTGACGTCGTCGATCTCTATTGTTATATTATAATGTTCAGCAATATTGAGTCTTTTTAAATTATATTTATATTCAAGTAGTGATATTATTATATTCTCGTTTGACTTCATTGCCATTGTTACAGGGTAACATATCTCGTGCAATAACGCTAATATGTGGTGTCACAGGGTAACACGTTATTAATTAGAATATGGTTATTCATATTATGAGCACAGTAACTGTGTTTTGATCTATTATTGTTTTTTTAATATATGCATTAATTGTTATGCCAAGTGCGTAGATAACAAACCATTCAAATGATAAATTCGCGTAGACATATTATTTTTATCATTTAGTGAATAAATATGTGTGACTAGTTAGATCTTGAATTGATGTACATAGACTGTTGTGTTTTCGAATGGCTGGTGCTACACACGTCATACGTCATCGGGCATAGATTTCTTCAACAGTATCAGAAAGTGGCTAGTCGCAGTACAATGCGTGATGCAATATTGATGACAGTCGCCTAGCGATAGGCTAAATCTAAATAGGCGCTAGTATCAGCAGTGGAAGTATCAGCAGCAGCAGTAGCAGAAGCATCAGCAGCAGCAGCAGCAGCAGCAGCAGCAGCAGCAGCAGCAGCAGCAGCAGCAGCAGCAGCAGCAGCAGCAGCAGCAGCAGCAGCAGCAGCAGCAGCAGCAGCAGCAGCAGCAGCAGCAGCAGCAGCAGCAGCAGCAGCAGCAGCAGCAGCAGCAGCAGCAGCAGCAACAGCAGCAGCAGTAGTAGCAGCAGCAGCAGCAGAAGCATCAGCAGCAGCAGTGTGATGGATTGTGGTGAAGAAGAGCAAGGTTATGAGGGAGACACCAGTCAGTCAGTCACGCAGTCGTGTGGAGATACGTGTAGCGAGTTTGTGGGCAGGTCGAGTCCGGCCCAGTAACAATAAATAATTCCTCTTGGTTTCCCACATGTGAAGGTTCGTTGAAATGACCAAGGCCATAGTAGAACTAGAAGGAAATATGAAAGCCTTTGTCCAGGTGAACATAACAAGAATATTTTAGTTGGTAAATAATAGTCATATTTTATAGTTTTGCTCTCACTAAAAACAGGATGTCGACCAATTATGCAAAAATGTAAACTTTATTACTTTAAATGGCGTCTTATTCGGTGCTGATTGAACAATTCCTGTAGGTTGTTGTCGTTGATGTTATCCTAGGTGTAATAATATTGAAACATCGATTTGTTTGTAAGTAAATGGCAACATTTCGCTCGAAAGTTTGAAATGTCAGATGGCTGATGCGCCACAGGTGTTTTGCGGGTGTATGAAGCTGGCACGCTGCCAAGGCATCAGATGTCGACGCCTCATTTGTTAACGTTGTTGATATCATTGTTGTTGACGTAAAACCCATTGTCGTGCATGTCCTGTGTCGCGAGGTAAATCGTAAAACATTGATTGTCTTGTTGTGTTGGGTCGACGTCACGATCCGCAATTTGTCTTTATTTGTGTCATGCAGCAATCCCCTTAAACACAAGGTATCGTTGTTGTGAGCCCGTGTTGACGTTGTGTCAGTAATTACGATTGCTTGACGTACTGTCGTCGTGCGTCGTCCTGTCAATCGCTGGGGTCCCAAACTCCAGTTTTCCACAACAACATCCCTACCATCATCCTGATATTCAAATGTATTACAGTGCATTGACTAAACTGTTATTTAGATTCGAACTTTATTAACAATATAAAGGGTACAGAGCCTATTTAATCATCTACGGAAGTTTTATTAACACGCTAGCCAATTTAGAAGCGAAAAACAATGATATTAATTTACTGTGAACGAGAGTTTCAGTATGTAATGCAGGTTATCTATTCATCACAATTGAAACCTAATTAGATATAACATTACCGGTCACCAATGTACCGTGCAGGTGTGTCACTGTCGCCGTCTGGTGGACGCGTTTTGACAGAAATTCATGTGATTGCAATGCTGACATACCTCCAAAGTCAAACACACAGGCACACCGCCGGAGTCAGTACTTGCTACTGCTGTTCACGCATTGAAAATTGCGCTCACATTCGGGAAAATGAAAAGCGCTATTTAATTGGAACATCAGTGTACACATTCTAATGTGACAACTATACACCATATTGATAGAAGTTCGCGAACGTTTTGTATAATGCGTTACAAGACTCGGATGTTTCAAATGCCGCCTGCATTTCTACGGCACGTAAACTGTATATGTTCATTTGAACATAGACGTATTTATTGGACTGGAACAGGGTAACCGAGTCGCCTTCTCGTCATAATTTGAATAAATAATAGGCATTTGGCGATCAATTGCTCGAAATGTCAATTTATGTTTGCATTGCGTCAGCATGAGTGAAATATTTGTGTTGTTCTCGTTATTCTGAATAAAATATTGTGCTGATATACATGTCGTGTTTGTTTATACTAGTTGTTTGTTGTTCACGACCTGTCTGTGGTTCACGACCTGTTCACGACCTGTCTGTGGTTCACGACCTGTTCACGACCTGTCTGTGGTTCACGACCTGTTCACGACCTGTCTGTGGTTCACGACCTGTTCACGACCTGTTCACGACCTGTTCACGACCTGTTCACGACCTGTCTGTGGTTCACGACCTGTTCACGACCTGTCTGTGGTTCACGACCTGTTCACGACCTGTCTGTGGTTCACGACCTGTTCACGACCTGTCTGTGGTTCAACGGAATTTAGCCGAAGCTCTCCAAAAATATAGATCTAGAATGTAAATGTTATTCTACTCCACTTGGATATCCTCAAACAAGTATCATTTACTTATATGTCTTATTTAAATTAAACCACAACAAGTAGTTTTATATTTCCGTAAAATACAATGCAACACGACATATGTTGGTGTGTTTGAAACGTGTCAGTTTTGAATGTTGACACACTGTCGGCGACCCGACTGATTAGGTCGATGTGTTGTGACTGTAGTGTTTTACACGCATCATTCGGAACAGATGTACTGGCGATCAATTTCTCGACAGGTCAATCAATTTATGTCTGATTTGC
>OY759261.1:24431272-24456272 GCA_963662155.1 Lamellibrachia columna | reverse complement strand
GGCGACGAAGGTTCGGTTCGTCTGCTCTGGGTCACGTGTGTCGTCGTCTTCTTTGTCGCGATGAAACGCCTTAAGCGCCGCTACCGGGAACAACTGAACACATTAACTGAGAAGTGTTTGCAAGGTTACATCAATGTTGATTCCGAAAAACTGTCTTGGTATGTGATCAGAAACATCCTTTAGTACAGTATTTTATTATAACTTACCCAATTTTGGGACACAGGAAAATAACTACTAAATCTTCAAAATAAATCATTGAAAAACATGCGGTGTAGGGGCTGCGTTTGTGGCGTAGTCATAACGAAAACCAACATCGATATATGGCGTTGTCATATTTAAAAAATAGACCAATATTCCGCATTGACACCATTAGAGAGAACCGCCGACGATTGCCGCTTGTTAAAGCTAGACACGTTTTACTATATCGATTCTTTAACGCAATTAGTTCTAACGGAATCGTCAAATAGCTTTCATGAAAACCGCGAACTCAAAAATAGAAAACTAATTGGAAAAACATAGTGTGCTGTCTGTCACGGGTGACACTTCCCTCCACCTGTCTATGACAGTCACATTTCTACAAAGTCCTCATAACAATTACGTAGCTCTCAATGTGTCCTTAACGGAAAACAATAGACTGATGACTGATGTTTGTTCAGCTATATATTCGTTTATTGGTTCGAACGGTGTGTACCTTGACTGTAACGAACAATATGTGTTGTACGTCATCATGACTGTCACGAGCGATGTTTCTTATAGGTTCATCGTGATTGCGCTCTATGTCGTTATCCTGACAGTGGTTCTGGTGGACATCCTGTCATCTTCGGAGCACATGTATAATCTTATTTCCGGCGGCGGACTCATTGCATTTCTTATGATATTCTTCGTTTTCTCGCACGACCCAAGTAAGGTACATATACGCCAACTCTAAAAAGCATTATCCTGTTTCGTTGATTTTGCTAAGTGCATGCTATTGTATGTAAGCTCAAAAAAAAAAAAATTCAACAGGCTAGGTATGAAATATACATATATATATATATATATATATATATATATATATATATATATATATATATATATATATATAACACGGCACAATTTCGTGGTTTGTGTTTCGTGCTACTGCCGCACCCAGAAGGCAGCGCGGGGTGCCGCCTTCTAATGTCCTGTTGGACCGAATGATTTATAACACAATAGCACTTTTGTGTATTCTACATAAAAAACGTTATACGAGACATCCTTTAGTATTACTTCGTCATTGAAGTGAGGTTAATCGGAAGCACATATGTAAACGGGGGTCTTACGTATGTCTAACTACCGCCGATCCCGGGCAGAGGGGGCGCTGTTGGCCGTAGTAGTGGCTCCGCCTGGAGGGAACCAGCGAAGACTTATGTCGGCATGACTGCCATCTAGCAGAGACCTAAGGCTAATGGTTTACTATGCAGTAGTCAATTAATACGTCATAATAAAATAATTTTCCAAACATATTCACATTTAGTAAGTAGATAATTTGTTCCATTAATTAATTGCCATCTGAGATAACATGTAGTTTCTTTTACCTAATCCACGATGTTCAACTAATGCTACTTTGTGCCCTTTTACTACCCATTCAAGTTTTAAGAAATTATTTCTAACAATATCTTCACAAACATTCAATATTAAAAAACCCTTCTATTTGGCCTCGTCTTAATCACCTCGTCTCTGATGTTGTCAAACCACGTTCTGTCAGACGATTTTCACCACTAAGCATTTTAACAGCTATAACACGTGTGATGATAATCGAACGAGTTGACCATGCATGCTTTGTGTTTCGTCTGCCAGGTTCGCTGGCGTACCATCGTGTGGGGTCTGGCCTTACAGCTGCTGTTTGCGCTGCTAATAGTACGCTCCAGGTTCGGCAACGTCGCCTTCCGCTGGCTTGGCACCAGAGTGGCAAACTTCCTCGGAAACGTCGATCCCGGAACCAGATTTGTGTTCGGTGACCATTACATTGACCATCCCATTGCCTTCAAGGTGGACACTTAAGTTGACTGTTGACCAATATGAGACGTTATCGGATCACGTGTACCTGTTGTTTGCCATGTGTTTTAGGAGTGATATGCTAAGCCCGATAGGCAATGCGAAATAGGGACGGCAGCAGTATCATGTTTCCATTGGAATGAAAACTGACAAGAACATTGGACGATACATACACAAGCCGTCAACAACTACATGTATACCTTACTCACACCTCTAGTAAGCCTTGAACGTACCAACAACAACAACAACCAACTCGACCTTCTCTGCTTCACCTCATCTTCGATGAGGTAAAGCAGAGAAATTGTAGATGGCTTGGATACGTTTTCCGCGTGGACAAAGATAGTCTTCCACAAGCCGCGTTGGAATGACACCATTTGGAAAGAGGAAAAGAGGCTGACCACTGGGCACCTGGAAAAGAACTGTTGAAGAAGCTGGGAAGACTTGGAATAAAATCAACTAGCTCGCTTAAAATCGGGCTGGCGGGAGGAGATTTGTTGGCGCGCAGTATACGCCAATGGGAACGAAGAGGAATGAGAGAATGAGTGAGTGAGTGAGTGAATGAGTGTGTGAGTGAATTTAGTAAGCAACTGGAACGGATGTCATCCAAGTAAACACTGCTTTGGAACAAGATAGTTAAGATGTAGTGCTGCAATGCGAAGGCAATGCGCGATTTTAAATACTGTCATGGCAATACAAATACTGTCATGGCAATACAAATACTGTCACGGCAATACAAATACTGTCACGGCAATACAAATTGCAACGAGTAATAAGTTGCACGTTACTGATTAGTGTCTAATGTTAGCCGTTTTGTTACATTTCCTGCCTCTGAATGTATATTTTATGTAAAACATGATTACTCATTCTTGTTATGAAGATATTTTGTTATATATCATGTTATGTTGTTGCTGCAGTGAGTTGTGTCGTTATAGATCCTGCCAGTGATAGTGTTCTTCAGCGTTGTCATCGCCATTCTCTACCACTACGGCATCATGCAGAAGATGATCAACGTAGTGGCGTCCGTCATGGAGTTTACCATGGCGACAACCCCGGCCGAATCCTTTAATGCGGCTGGCAATATCTTCATTGGCTTGGTAAGTGTCATGTATTCCTCGTCTGTCGAATACTGTGGTAACACTTCTGCCACCTGGTGGTCAACACAGCCTAATGTTCTACCGACTGGCTACTTGGTGAATAAGTCGGGAATAAAGGTCTCCGTAATGTGAATACAACATGGCATGTCTGAATACAAGTATGTCCTAAATACTTGGTGAATAAGTCGGGAATAAAGGCATCCGTAATGTGAATACAACATGGCATGTCTGAATACAAGTATGTCCTAAATAGTTGGTGAATAAGTCGGGAATAAGGTACCCGTAATGTGAATACAACATGGCATGTATGAATACAAGTATGTCCTAAATAGTTGGTGAATAAGTCGGGAATAAGGTACCCGTAATGTGAATACAACATGGCATGTCTGAATACAAGTATGTCCTAAATAGTTGGTGAATAAGTCGGGAATAAGGTACCCGTAATGTGAATACAACATGGCATGTCTGAATACAAGTATGTCCTAAATAGTTGGTGAATAAGTCGGGAATAAAGGCATCCGTAATGTGAATACAACATGGCATGTCTGAATACAAGTATGTCCTAAATAGTTGGTGAATAAGTCGGGAATAAGGTACCCGTAATGTGAATACAACATGGCATGTATGAATACAAGTATGTCCTAAATAGTTGGTGAATAAGTCGGGAATAAGGTACCCGTAATGTGAATACAACATGGCATGTCTGAATACAAGTATGTCCTAAATAGTTGGTGAATAAGTCGGGAATAAGGTACCCGTAATGTGAATACAACATGGCATGTCTGAATACAAGTATGTCCTAAATACTATAGTCGTCCGTAGATGTTTCTTGCGTTGAGGCTGTGATGCTGGGAGGCGGGCGGTAAACTATAAACATAGCGTGTCATATAATGTGTACGTATGTCTCTGTGTGTCTGATTGTCTGTCTTGTCATACCTTGTCTTGTCTTGTGCGCGCGCGTGTGTGTGTATGTGTGTGTATGTGTATATGTATGTGTGCATGTGCGTGCATGTGTGCGTACGTGTTCGTGTGCGTCGGTGCTTGCGTGCGTGCGGTCGTGCGTGCGTGCGTGTCTAACAGAAGGTCCCGTGGTGCCGTTGTCAGGGGGTGTCACTACTGATGATCCGGCCGCTGGTGAAGACGATGACGAGGTCGGAGCTTCACGCCGTCTTGACAAGTGGGATGGCCACCATTGCTGGATCTGTCATGGCCGCCTTCATGCTCTTCGGGGTGAGTCAGTCACTCTAAGTCGAAACACTGGCACTAGCAATACACATAACATGGAACAACGATAGTATATTCCGTGTTTCGATCCTCCATTGTTCAGATGTGGCGTCAAGTGTCCAACACTACTTGCCACGCTCCACGTTAGTGATAGCGGTAATAAGTTGGCAATTACATGTCGTATGATCTGTCGCAGGTGTCCGCGTCACACCTGTTGTCGGCGTCTGTGATGTCGGCGCCGGCAGCTCTCGCCATTGCCAAGTTGTTCTATCCTGAATGCGAGAAGTCGTCCACTCGGCTGAAGGATGTGAGAATAGAAGAGCAAAAGTACGTTAATTATCTCGCCCGACCAATAGGATAACTAATCGTTCGTGTAAACAACCTTGCGAGACGGACAACCTCGTGAGAACTCAAGTGGGCAGTAGCGCCAATTAATTGCAGTGTCTATAAACATTGTTTTACGCGACACGGTGTCGCCCGACCAATTTGGCAACTAATCGCTCGTGTGAACGGGTCTTAACTTTTGTTTTGTCGTTATGATTACACTATTTTTTCCCATCTGATAATTCTCATTGACGAATGACGTCATTGCAGGGACAGAAGTAGTGTCATGGAAGTGACGATGTCCAGTATTCGTCAAGCTGTTAAGCTAGTAGCCAATATCGTGGTCAATATCGTGGCATTCACTGCCATACTGATCTTCGTAAATGCTATCCTGCTGTGGCTTGGGCACCGGGTTGGGATGGCAAATCTAACGTTTGAGGTAAGTACTGAAACACGACGAAAGATGCCGCGCGCAATAAATACCGACGTTCTTTAGCAATTGTCTGAAAGTGCGTCTGACACGTTTGCTGCAAGTTCTAACTCTATTTGAAAAAGCAATATTAGCCAAGTAATACATCTTCACGGTAATACAATCCACGACTTTGCAAGATTCGTTACTAAATGTGATAATTCGCAGCGATCTCACAGCTGGTTCTTCTAATCCGGTCGCGCCATTTTGTGACGTCAGCGGGAATATATCTCCGGAGGTGCGCTTTCACGAAGTTTCGTGTTTGACGAAGATTACGTTTTCTACTATTGCAACAATAGTAGAAAATACGCATAATGTTGCGAGCAATTGTATGTATCTAATTCCTGATCCCCGTTGACGTCATTTCCAGTTTTTCTCTCACAAGATACAAGTCCTATTTCCCGGCGGTAGTTGCAAACGTTTCTAAAATATAACTATTTACATATATAATTGACCAAAAACAATTACACACTGATTGCAGAACACATTCTGATTGCAGCGAAATAGTTGGGTATTATAATAACTATGAATAGGCGTATACTAACTATGAATAGGCGTATAATAACTATGAATAGGCGTGATCGACTTGGGCTTTGCATTTGAAATAAAACACGTTTGACCAATAAGAGAGTATGACAATTACGGCCTGACGTCAACGATGTGTGCACTGTCATAGACTCGAATAAACAGCAACAGGCAGAAACATTACCACCGGGTTCTGTATCATTCTCAGTCCAAATTCAATACTTTTCTGTGTTTTCCATAAACTGTATAGAGCATCTGCTCGTACGTGCTGTATAGGGCATCTGCTCGTACGTGCTGTATCCGCTGATGGCGCTGCTGGGGATCGACCTGGCGGACTGTCTGAAGGTGGGCGAGTTGGTAGGCGTCAAAGTGTTCCTCAGTACGTTCGTCGCCTACACCCGCCTGGCCGACCTCATCAACAACAGACGCGCCCTCGAGACCCACGTCGCAGCTAACGGAACCTTCATTCACGACGGCGTCGACATCATACTACGTGAAGTCAACGTGACGCTCTTCAATGGAGTGATACAGGTACGTGACGGACGCAAGTACGTGTATCGTCTGCACACACAGGCATACACATACGCACACATACGCACACGTACGCACACGCACGGGCACGCGCACGCGCACGCGCACGCGCACGCTCTCTCTCTCACACACACACACACACACACACACACACACACACACACACACACACGCACGCACGCACGCACGCACGCACGCACGCACGCACGCACGCACGCACACACACACACACACACACACACACACACACACACACACACACACACATACATACACACACAAGTAATGCATAATCTTACAGCTAGTATATTTCGTTTGACAATATAGGTGTGCGCGCGGGCCTACGTGCGTGCGTGTGTGTATGTGTGTGTGTGTGTGTGTGTGTGTGTGTGTGTGTGTGTGTGTGTGTGTGCGCGCGCGCGTGTAAGTGGGCATGTGTAGGTGTGTACGTACGTACGTACGTGCGTACATGCATGCATGCATACATGCGTGCATACGTGTGTGGATGCGTGCGTGTCAATGATGACAGCCGTACTTTCCAGGAGAGGTCCGAGGTGATAGCGACCTACGCCATGTGCGGCTTTGCGAGCCTGACGGCCGTAGGCGTTGCCCTAGGCGTTATTCGCGCCATCGCCCCGACCCGCATGAAAGACGCCTCGGCCGTCGCCATGCGCGCAATGATTGCCGGGAATGGCGCTAACTTCCTGACAGCATGCATAGCAGGTGGGTTGAGAGTATCGCTTATCCGACTCTCGCGCACTGTCGTGAACTCGCCGATAATGGAGTCTCGCCTCGGATACATGGTTTGACAGTTACCGAGTGGGCGGAGCTTAACAAAAGAATAACATGTAAACACGTACCACGCACAAGCATTGAAGCTTCAGCATGCTACCCTCTTCTGAACGTCATAGGTATTCCCACACTTTCACGTCCATCAAAAATGTTCTGGATGCAGGTAATATATTTATCTTTCATTGCAAACTTTAAATTTAAAGACTCTTTTGCGCTGTTGATAGCACGTGCGACTCGTAACGACTCTATTTTAGCCTTACCATGAAACGACAGCCAACAGCCAATCAGCGTCATTATCGAGATTCTACACTTAGTTTTTTTGCATGATTTAACTTTTCTGCGTAACAGTTGTGTCAACACAATCAACGTTTAGAGTTGATATAAATTGCATCTTATAACTCTTGACGAAGGCGCTCTTCGTCCTACTGCGCCTGTACTCGTCATAGTTACGAACGATGCTCTTTTTGTGTTCCATCATTTCCTGTTTGTGGTGCATTTTACTTGATCTGCCTTCACTTTCAAGAAAACCGGATATTTATAATTGTTGATTTTACGTAATTTTTACTGTGTTTTTGTAGGGTTGCTGTACAGGCCTGAAGTGTGAACACCTTCGATCCACTATGAACTGTAGCTGTCGCGGGACAATATCATGGGACAAAAACAAACGGGATATTGTCATGGGACTTTACTGCCGCTTTATGTATTATTGCGGAATGTATCACATATGTGTGTAGTTTTGCATGTATTTAGCAGATAAATGTCGTCAAGCAAACGTAACAATGTGTAATGGTTCTGATTCGCACTTGTCAAACCGTGTGTTGTGTTTAAACATATTCCTTGCAACGAGTCTACCTGTTACATTGTTATCAAGTAAACGATTTACTCATGATGCGTAATTAAGGAGTTTATTTCACATATTCACCCTATCGTGTGCAAAGTAATTATTTAGAAACGAAACATTTGAGGAATGTTGTTTACCTGTCTTCGAATAGTGACAACATTCCACAGTAAATACTACACATCTTAGTGGAAGTTCTCTCATTTGCCTTAATGCATTGACGTCACCCTTCGGTTTTGACAGCTCGACAGTGACTTCCAGCTAACAACAGTCGTCCGAGCTGGTCATCAACGCCGCTAAAGCAAACATTCTGCTACTACATCTGGCGGCAATAAACAAACTTGTCACAACGTCTGATGGCAATAAACATACATGTTACAATGTCTGACGGCAATAAACATACATGTTGTTACTATGTCTAACGACAATAAACAAGCGTTGTTACTACGTATGACGACAATAAACAAACATGTTACAATGTCTGACGGCAATAAACATACATGTTGTTACTATGTCTAACGACAATAAACAAGCGTTGTTACTACGTATGACGACAATAAACAAACATGTTACAATGTCTGACGGCAATAAACATACATGTTGTTACTATGTCTAACGACAATAAACAAGCGTTGTTACTACGTATGACGACAATAAACAAACATGTTACAATGTCTGACGGCAATAAACATACATGTTGTTACTATGTCTAACGACAATAAACAAGCGTTGTTACTACGTATGACGACAATAAACAAACATGTTACAATGTCTGACGGCAATAAACATACATGTTGTTACTATGTCTAACGACAATAAACAAGCGTTGTTACTACGTATGACGACAATAAACAAACATGTTACAATGTCTGACGGCAATAAACATACATGTTGTTACTATGTCTAACGACAATAAACAAGCGTTGTTACTACGCATGACGACAATAAACAAACATGTTACAATGTCTGACGGCAATAAACATACATGTTGTTACTATGTCTAACGACAATAAACAAGCGTTGTTACTATGTATGACGACAATAAACAAACATGGTTATTCTGACGTCCATGATGCTGCTCAGTAAATGTTGCCAAACACTTGTCAACATAACGGACATGACGTCACGGCGACTAACAACAGTAGAGCAAACCTGGAACAACAAAGTCCCACGTCACGTTATACAATTATTATTAGAAAGACACGTATTCGATAATAACAGCTTTGTATTCATAACATTAAGCTCAACTTGGGCAAACACCTGCACTCAACATCTGGAATAAGTTGGGATCAACATAATGTTTTCATATGTAAATATAATAACTAGTGTTTTTACGGGACGTTTAAGAAAATTTAGAGTAGCAATATGCCATTTCCACGAAAATATCCCTTCACCTATATAATAAATGCTACTAAAAATTACTGAGGGTAAAACGTAGTAAAAACTGTGTTGTGTTGTGTTGTGTAGTATCCCATGTTGTGTAGTATCCCATGTTGTGTAGTATCCCAAGCTGCAGAGGCCCGGACATTAATAAACAATGACATCAAATGTTCGAAAAACTTTGAGATGTGAATATGGAGGACGACGGAAAGAATAATAAAAACAACTCATGGAGATTACTAAGAAGAAACAGAAAAAGAGAAGGAGCTTTGAAGGCGGCAAAAGAATGAAGTTTACACGTTAACATACCAAGGATAGGAAATGAATGAACTTATTGGACAGACTGAAAGAAGGATGCTAATTTGACGAAATGAAGGTAAAGACACAAAACTTGACATGCCAGAGATGTAGTTACGGAGTTAAGGACCTGCCACATGGAAAAAGAACCAGTTAAGCTACAACGAGATAGTAACGCTACATTGTCGGAGAAGAAGAAGAAGATGAAGAAGAAGACGAAGAAGATTAGTTTAGCCTGTGTTTCCGCTTTGCCAACATGCTGGTCAGTACGACACATTATGATTAGTTGAAGACGTATGTAGGAATGTCCCGACCCACCTGCGACGCATGCAGTCATGAAGCAGGCGATGTTGCCGGCCACCAAGGCTCGGAGAGCCATCTCGGCAGCGTCGCCCTTCCTCCCCGGCGCCACGGACCCCAACACCGCCAGCATCATCCCCAACGACACGAAGTTGGAGAACCCGCATAGAGCGTACGTCGTGATCACCTCCGACCGCTCCTGGAGGTGTCATTAGTAGTATTATTCTGGTTGTTGTTGTTGTTGTTGTTGTTGTTATTATTATTATTATTATTATTGGTGGCTGCTGCTACTGCGGCGGCAGCAGCAACAGCAGCAGCAGTACCAGTAGTAGTAATAGTGGGATCATGCCTCAGTTAGACTTCCTGGTGTGTTACAAACGAATGTAGGCCGCAGTAATTTTAGATATGTTTAATATCCAAAAAATCATATCATCTGACATAACTGCATTTGAGCAGGCGCATTGGCAAGTTTGTTGGTAGAATATGTTGACAGTGTAACTGTGGATTTTTATCTGATTTCAATTGGCGGAAGGATTTTTGGCAATTTGTTCGCCACAAGCCTCGTGTGCATAGTAATTTTTGTAGACATTGGTAAACATTGTCGGGTATGGTACGTTCAGCCATTTTAAAAGAGTTAGAAATATGTGATTTTGACAAATCTCGATCGGCATGTCAATGATACGATGGTCCCGTTTTTTATAATCGTGCAAAATGTTAACATGGTCACCAATGAGAAACGTAACAGTAGGCTGAGCCCTAGTGGTAGTAATAGTGGTAGTGCCTTAGTAGCTTAATTATTGTGAACATTACAAATATAACGTACACAGGCCTAAGCACTAATTGTAACTATAGAGTGACTTATTTGCCAACCCAGCACAAAACACATAACGTCATATTGCTACATCAAAGTCAACGCTAAACGTTTAATGCATAATAATTCCTTTAACAAACACTTCTGGATAACTGACTATACTTACAGATAACTGACTGTACTTATAAATAACTGATTGTACTTACAAATAACTGACTGTACTTACATATAACTGATTATACTTACAAATAACTGACTGTACTTACAGATAACTGACTGTACTTGCAAATAATTGATTGTACTTACAGATAACTGATTGTACTTACAGATAACTGACTGTACTTACAGATAACTGACTGTACTTACAGATAACTGATTGTACTGACAGATAACTGATTGTACTTACAAATAACTTATTGTACTTACAGATAACTGACTGTACTTACAAATAACTGATTGTACTTACAAATAACTGAATAACTGACTGTACTTACAAATAACTGACTGTACTTACAAATAACTTATTGCACTTACAGATAACTGATTGTACTTACAGATAAACTGACTGTACTTACAGATAACTGGCTGTACTTACAGATAACTGACTGTACTGACAAATAACTGATTGTACTTACAAATAACTGATTGTTCTTACAGATAACTGATTGTACTTACAGATAAGAAGCCGTTAATGAGGATGTTATCGGTGCCGTGGAGTGCGATGTCTTGCCCTACGTAATAGTAAGTGCCGTTGTTGGCGATGTGTTCCTGCCAGCGAAGTCTGTTGGAGATGAGGTCGCCGAGCTGAGAGTAGGCGAGGTACTCGTTGACGAAGGTCTTCACACCGAGCAGCTCGGCCACCTTCGGGCAGTCGGCGACGTCAGCACCCATCAGGAAGGCGATGGGCCACAGGGCGTAGGAACACATCCACTGCGCCAAACGAGAACATTTGTCTTTACGATATAAACAATGGGCAAAGTTGTTTCAGTGAGAACAGTATGTGAGAATCTGGCAGATGTATGCCACCCTAGTAAAGTAAAATATGATATGTAAACATGGTTGGTAGGGCGAAGCTTGGTTGAGGTGGCGTTCATAATTAGGATTGTGACGTCAGACTGTGGATCTGACAATTGCCCAGGCTTCGTAATGGCAGCAAGATGCTTCGAACCCCGGATTCGAAATTCGACATTTTAGCCAATTATTTTTAATGCAACTCAAATATACTATCTGTCTATTCCATGGGTGGAACAATACGTCGATCTATCGATGCATCGCAATAGTCGATATGACGATGCAACACTATCATTAGTAAATTGAACTATCGATAGCTATCATCGATAGAACAATGAACTATTGATAGTAACGATACTCGGCAAAAACAACTCAACATTGCTACACGTGTCACTGCAACAATATAAATAAATCTGTTTGTTCAACTACGTTGTGTAACTTTATTTATTTATCGACCTAACATAAACAATGGTCGATTAGAGCAGCGTCATTCGCGGGTTCTGCGTTTTAATCAGCTACTTCTATAGCTACGCGATAGCGCCATCCATCAACTACGTTTTGGAACGGTTTTTCCTGGATATTCGCTATTCCATGATACTTTCGCGATACCGTCGCAATAGCACAGCTATCCCCGGTAGTCACCCCTACCTGATACTATCGCGATACTGTCGCAATAGCACAGCTGTCCCCGGTAGTCACTCCTACCTGATACTATCGCGATACTGTCGCAATAGCACAGCTGTCCCTGGTAGTCACCCCTACATGATACTATCGCGATACTGTCGCAATAGCACAGCTGTCCCTGGTAGTCACCCCTACATGATACTATCGCGATACTGTCGCAATAGCACAGCTGTCCCCGGTAGTCACCCCTACATGATACTATCGCGATACTGTCGCAATAGCACAGCTGACCCCGGTAGTCACCCCTACATGATACTATCGCGATACTGTCGCAATAGCACAGCTGTCCCCGGTAGTCACCCCTACATGATACTATCGCGATACTGTCGCAATAGCACAACTGTCCCCGGTAGTCACCCCTACATGATACTATCGCGATACTGTCGCAATAGCACAGCTGACCCCGGTAGTCACCCCTACCTGATACTATCGCGATACTGTCGCAGTAGCACAGCTATCCCTGGTAGTCACCCATACCTGATACTATCGCGATACTGTCGCAATAGCACAGCTATCCATGGTAGTCACCCCTACCTGATACTATCGCGATACTGTCGCAGTAGCACAGCTATCCCCGGTAGTCACCCCTACCTGATACTATCGCGATACTGTCGCAGTAGCACAGCTACCCCCGGTAGTCACCCTACCTGCAATGTTAGTCCCTCGACGCCGACCCGCTCGCCCAGCCACGTCAGTACGGAGTTGATGAAGGACATCAAGGCGATGAAGGCGATGAGGGAGGCAGCGATCGACGTGAGCAGTTTGATTGACTGAGCGGCGCCGTGGGCTGCAGCCTCGATGATGTTCCGCATGGGGCTGAGAGGTGCACAGAGACAGGGATGGAATACAACACTACTACAACTCTTCAAGTCACATCCAGCACCGTCACGTGTCACAAAATACAGAAATGAATGACACACTCAAGACAAATTGCGACTTATCCTCCGTGACCATGGCAGTAGCATGACTTATGCCAATAACCCCATGGTATTAACATGACTTATCCTCCGTGCCAATAACCCCATGGCAGTATCATGACTTATCCTCCGTGCCCATAGCTCCATGGCAGTAGCATGACTTATCCTCCGTGCCCATAGATCCATGGCAGTAGCATGACTTATCCTCCGTGCCCATAGATCCAAGGCAGTAGCATGACTTATCCTCCGTGCCCATAGATCCATGGCAGTAGCATGACTTATCGTCCGTGCCCATAGATCCAAGGCAGTAGCATGACTTAACCTTCGTGCCCATAGATCCATGGCAGTAGCATGACTTATCCTCCGTGCCCATAGATCCAAGGCAGTAGCATGACTTAACCTTCGTGCCCATAGATCCATGGCAGTAGCATGACTTATCCTCCGTGCCCATAGATCCATGGCAGTAGCATGACTTATCCTCCGTGCCCATAGATCCAAGGCAGTAGCATGACTTATCCTCCGTGCCCATAGATCCATGGCAGTAGCATGACTTATCCTCCGTGCCCATAGATCCAAGGCAGTAGCATGACTTATCCTCCGTGCCCATAGATCCATGGCAGTAGCACAACTTCACTCACCTCCGCGGCATACATTCGATGTCCTTCGCCGTTGCCAGGGACTTCTCTGTCTCCGGCACAAGCAGCTTAGAAACCACGAGTGCTGCCGGGACGGACAAGACAGACGCCGCTATAAGATGCTGAGCAGGAACCTGCCAATATTTGTCCAGTAATTAATTGCGATATTACAAGGATACACCTTCAACAACATGCACAACTGATTTATGAAGTGTGTCTACATCAGTAGCATATCGACGTTGTACTTATCCACATTCAAATAAAAGATAATCTTGTTAAACGACGTAGGCAACAACATTCAAATAAAAGATAATCTTGTTAAACGACGTAGGCAACAACATTCAAATAAAAGATAATCTTGTTAAACGACGTAGGCAACAACATTCAAATAAAAGATAATCTTGTTAAACGACGTAGGCAACAACATTCAAATAAAATATAATCTTGTTAAACGACGTAGGCAACAACATTCAAATAAAAGATAATCTTGTTAAACGACGTAGGCAACAACATTCAAATAAAATATAATCTTGTTAAACGACGTAGGCAACAACATTCAAATAAAAGATAATCTTGTTAAACGACGTAGGCAACAACATTCAAATAAAAGATAATCTTGTTAAACGACGTAGGCAACAACATTAAAATAAAAGATAATCTTGTTAAACGACGTAGGCAACAACATTCAAATAAAAGATAATCTTGTTAAACGACGTAGGCAACAACATTCCTAATTTCGAAAGAATAGCTCGACACTTTCCCCACAACACACATATAATCTTGTCTAGAACTAGCTCTACAACAAGTAACACTGGTTAGATAGCACTGTTGATGGCATTTATCCAACAAGAACATTTTATATAATATATTTATGATGATTGTTCTAATTTCATTTAACTGTGGCAAACAAAGATTTCTGCTTTACCCCGAACATGATGTAGCCGGCCATGGTCCCAGTGGACACGGTGGCGAAGCCTGCCGTCATGACAGCGTGCAGCTCGGAGCGGGTCAAGGCGGGCACTAGTGGACGGATCAACTGGACGGCCTGGTCCTAGAAACACACAGAGGGACGGATCAACATGACGGCCTGGTCCTAGAAATACACAGACGGACGGATCAACATGACGGCCTGGTCCAAGTAACACACAGACGGACTGACATAATACATAATTGGCAAATGTTTGTATTAGAAATAAGTGACTGTTTTTATGACGTCATAGTTAGTGTTAGAATGCGGTCCTTGCCTTAAAGTCAGTAGCATTACTTGAAGTGAGTGAAAAAGCATTGTTTAAGTATTTATGGTCCCGGGTTCACTGTTCACACACCCAATGCCTCGATGTGTCGTTGTTAGTGCAGGCGTTCTTGCCTATATATATATATATATATATATATATATATATATATATATATATATATATATATATATATATATATATATATATATATATATATTATATATTATATTAAATAAATACAATAGATGTACTTGCCAGGCCTAAGAAGATGTTTGCGGTGGCATTCAATGATTCGCCGGCCGTTGTTCCCATGGCAACGTAGAGGAACCAGGCCAGTTTGCGAATGACCATTTGCATCACTCCGATGTAGTAAAGGACTGATATTATTGTACTGATAAAAACTCCAACTGGCAGAACCTGCAACGTCAACACTGATGCAATCACTTTAATTGTAATCACAAAGAAATAAACAAATATATGTATCTTGTGTGATATACACGTAATGTAGGCTATGGATGTAGGCCTATATATTGAAACCTTACTTCTATTCAGAACCTCCTGCCCCATACTTCTAAGATGTGCAGATCAGAAATCAGGCTCCTGTGTTACTTCGGGATCCACGATCGACTCTTTTCACAGTTGGTTACAAGAAGTTATTCTTGCTAAAGACACAATACAATGGTTTTGTTTGCCTCCTCGTTAATTAGAAGCACAGGTAGTTACCGTGGCACAGAGAAGGCATAAGTTCGCCCTCGTAAAATTCTATGTCATCTTAGGCCGTGTTCAAATCTAATGTTCAGCCGAATTACGATGCGGATCAACTAATTCGGCTCTGTTCACATACACCGAGTTAAGCCGGATTAAACCGCCAACCGAATTAGTGCACCAGAGGGCGTGGTGTGCGGGTAATATGCACTCATACAGAGACTACTGCCCTCTGTCATGCAGCAGCGCCGCCATCGCCGAATCAAGGCAAATGGAGCGTTCACATTGGCTAATGCGCTTCCTAATTCACCTGTTTTCCCTCATTAGAATTCGGGTAGCTTAATGCGGATTAAGGGTGTTCACACCGCGCTACCCGAATTGGGATCCGCATCCTAATGCGGATTAACGTTGTATGTGAACATGGCCTTAACATGTTTATGACAAATGATATTTAACACGGGACGCTGTGGATTTCGTACATCACAATCTTGTATCTAACAGACATTATGATTTCGCAGGCAATAAAATCGAATAATTATGTGCGGAGGTTTACCCAAATTTATCTAAATGTTCTGCCTCGTATAAACTTTATCGATGTAACACGGGTGTGTTTCGGACCAAACAGGTACCCGAGTTCTCCAGTGTTCGGATAAAGTGTCTAAGTTACTCTAAAGACACACAGAGCTCTTCTTCAGCGATATTTGTCACAATGTTAATTACCTTGAATGCAAAGAAGTGGTCGGTGTACTTTGTGCCGAAGACAAACTTGGAGCCAGCGTCTGCGTGTCGCAGGAAGTCTGACAAGCGGTCTCCCGTCCACTCGATGGCTAGCAAGCCCCAACTCCATCGCAAGATGACCAAGCCAAAGACGAGCTGTAGGCCCAAGCCCCAGAACACCTCTAGCCATCTCACCTGTCAACAACGGGCACTCGATGACTACACATTCTAATGCTACTGCGACTGCTACTGCTACTGTTCTGCAACCACATACGTAAATAGTACACCCATTAGTAAAACAAGACCGTTGAGGCCTTATCAATTGACACGTGATTCAGCGATACAGGCATGGACCAGTGACATTCATGCTGCTACACGGCAAGAACCCACTGGAGGCGCAGTGTTTATACTGTACAGCACCCAGTTTTCTTCATATATCTTACCAGCATCTACTAAATAACTTCAGTTATTGAGTGTAGTAAATGTACAATGGGTTAATATACATGTTTCGCTAATGTGAAATCACTATAATAATACATTCACTCGCTGATTAATGAGCAAATATATTAAGATTAGGTGCCCTTAAACAAGATTAGCTTTATCTGACATTGGTGGAAGGTGGGAGAGGTGGGACCACTGCCATGATCCTGACATTGGTGGAAGGTCAGAGAGGTGGGACCACTGCCATGATCCTGACATTGGTGGAAGGTGGGAGAGGTGGGACCACTGTCATGATCCTGACATTGGTGGAAGGTGGGAGAGGTGGGACCACTGCAATGATCCTGACATTGGTGGAAGAAATAAAGTTAATCGTGCCAGAAAGTTCTTGCAACGAAAGTATTACCAAAGAAAAATCAAATCACTTGAGAACGAACATCCGAAACGATGGTGGAATAGCGTGAAAGAACTTGTAGGGGTAAAGGTCAACTGTGACAATCTACAAGGTCTTGCTAACACACACTGTTCAGGAAACTGCAATATTCTAGCAAACTAAATAAGTGACTTCTCTGAGTCTGTGAACAAAGACTTCCCACCACTTTTACCCGTTGATGAGTTCTTACCTCCGGGAGCCGACACGACGGTCCCAGATGCCTACATCATCAACGTCGATGAAGTAGTCATATCACTATCACGAATTAAAACACACAAAGCAACCGGCCTGGACGAGATACCCAACTGGATCTTACATGAATACGCCGCCATCCTCGCTCCTCCCGTCTGCGCGATATTCAACAGCAGCCTACGGGAAGGAACCGTGCCTACTCTGTGGAAATGCGCTGACGTTCGACCAGTGCCTAAAATTCGACCATCAACGCTAATTGAGAAAGACCTGCGCCCAATATCTCTCACGCCAGTTTTGTCGAAGTGCTTGGAGAAATTCATGTGCACGTGGATAACAGACATTACCATGGACCAGATTGATCCTCAGCAATATGGATCAATCAAAGGAACATCAACCGTACACGCACTGGTCGAGCTTGTACACAAGTGGAAATACGCGGTCGAGACCCCTGGAACCATAGTACGAATACTTCTCGTCGATTTCAGCAAGGCGTTTGACTGAGTCGACCATCACATTTTAATGACGAAATATGCATCACTCGGACTTCCGACTTTTATCACCAAATGGCTGACATCATTCCTGTGTCAACGCAAACAGAGGGTAAAGATCGGGAGTGTGAAATCGGAGTACACCACTGTCAACGCAGGTGTCCCACAAGGCACAATATTTGGACCAATCAGCTTCCTACACTATATTAATGATCTGCAAACAGTATGCGAACATATAAAATATGTCGACGTTTGCACAATATGGGAAGCTACTTCATCCTCCGGATTGGACAGCTCACTCCAAGTAGCAGCAGACGAAGTCAGGCAATGGACAGCGAGTAACAAAATGGCGCTGAACTACGACAAGACGAAAGAACTGCGGATACGTTTCAAGAAATCAACTCCAGACATCGCACTGCTAACCATCGGTAGACCAATCCAACAAGTTAATAGCACTCGTCTACTAGGTGTGACTCTATCTGAAGATCTGAAGTGGCAATCACACATAGACGAAATCACTACAAAAACATCGCAACGTCTATATTTCATCATCCTTCTCAAAAGAGCTGGCATTGACCCTCACCATCTCATCAACATATACACTTCAATCGTCCGATCGGTATTGGAGTACGCATGCCAAGTGTGGCACACGAGCCTTACAAAAAAGCAAACAAGACAGATAGAATACATCCAGAGACGGGCAATGCGGTTCATTTTCCAAGATAAGTCGTACACCGAAGCCATCACCGCAGCCAATCAACCAACGCTGTCAGACCGGAGGGAGAAGTTATGTAGAACACTATTCATAAGTATGCAACAATCTACACATAAATTGCACCATCTTTTGACTCCCCTCCGGGAAACTCCGTATACAACTCGAGGAGAGATGGGACAACTGCCATGATCCTGACATTGGTGGGAGTTGGAAGAGGTGGGACCACTGCCATGATCCTGACATTAGTGGGAGGTAGGCGAGGTGGGACCACTACTATGATCCTGACATTGGTGGGAGGTAGGCAAGGTGGGACCACTGCCATGATCCTGACATTAGTGGGAGGTAGGAGAGGTGGGACCACTGCCATGATCCTGACATTGGTGGAAGGTGGGAGAGGTGGGACCACTGCCATGATCCTGACATTGGTGGGAGGTAGGAGAGGTGGGACCACTGCCATGATCCTGACATTGGTGGGAGGTAGGCGAGGTGGGACCACTGCTATGATCCTGACATTGGTGGGAGGTAGGAGAGGTGGGACCACTGCTATGATCCTGACATTGGTGGGAGGTAGGAGAGGTGGGACCACTGCCACTCATTAAACATGTTGGTATACACTGTGTCGTACTAGGTCTCTATATAATAACATGACTATGAAATAATTTGTTATTAAATGATTCATCAAACCTATGTAATTTACTTTAAATTTGCCAAATGCAATGTCATCTGAAACTTTTATGCTTCTAAATTGATGGCACTAATGCATGCTCATGCTTGACAGTCAACTAAGCTATTTTTGTACAATTAAGTATTCCCACACGTGAAAAGAGATGTTAGATCCTGTCTTCTGTCGATTCGTACAGCTGTAAGTCACACAGGAAATTACCATATTCGTTGTCCCACAATTGTCTCCAGCAAGCTTCCAAATGTTGTGGAGAGCTAAACACTAATGCACGATGCTCACTCCAGTATGAACAACCCAAATGCCCACACTTATAACGCAACGGCTGGGACCACCCTCACCCAAATGACCAATTAATCTGGTGGCCTTGTCCCATTGACAACAAATTACACATCTTCTAGTTAATTCGTTCCTGGTGTCATTGTCACTGGCTACTAGCCCGATAAGTTTATATTTCATCTTTATTGCTTTTGTACGCCTTATATTGTACATGATAATGATGATGATGATGACGATGATGATGATGATGATGATGAGGACATACATTGACTTATTTACATATGTTAGAAAATTATTTATAACATGCTAGGTTCACACCAAAAAGAGTACTGCCCTATGTGTCATGCCAGAGGGTGCAACTGTTTCTGCCGTACAATAATATGCAGGCCAATGGTTCACGCCTGCTTCCTGGCAGCTAGCTGCGTTATCGCTCTAATCAATGGGGGGATTAATGATGTAACTATGTGACTGCGACAACAACAACAACAACAAAGGCTACTACCACTGCTGCTGCTACTGCTACTGTTACTGCTACTGTTACTGTTACTGATACTGATACTGATACTGTTACTGTTACTGTTACTGTTACTGTTACTGTTACTGTTACTTCTACTGCTACTGCTACTGCTATTGTTACTGCCACTGCTACTGTTAACGATACTGTTACTGTTACTGTTACTGTTACTGATACTGATACTGATACTGTTACTGTTACTGTTACTGTTACTGTTACTGTTACTGTTACTGTTACTGATACTGATACTGATACTGTTACTGTTACTGTTACTGTTACTGTTACTGTTACTGTTACTGTTACTGTTACTGTTACTGATACTGATACTGATACTGTTACTGTTACTGTTACTGTTACTGTTACTGTTACTGATACTGATACTGATACTGTTACTGTTACTGTTACTGTTACTGTTACTGTTACTGTTACTGTTACTGTTACTGTTACTGTTACTGTTACTGTTACTTCTACTGCTACTGCTATTGTTACTGCCACTGCTACTGTTAACGATACTGATACTGTTACTGTTACTGTTACTGTTACTGTTACTGTTACTGTTACTGTTACTGTTACTTCTACTGCTACTGCTATTGTTACGGCCACTGCTACTGTTAACGATACTGATACTGTTACTGCTACTGTTACTGCTATTGTTACTGCTACAGCTAGTATTGCTACTGTTACTGCTACTACTACTATTACTGTTACTACTACTTCTACTGTTACTGCTACTACTACTGCTACTGCTACTGCTACTGCTACTGCTACTGCTACTGCTACTGCTACTGCTACTGCTACTGCTACTACTACTACTACTACTACTACTACTAATACTGCTACTACTACCACTACTACTACTACTACTACTACTACTAATAATAATAATAATAATACTACGACACCAAAAGGAGAAGATGTTGACCTGTTGCGGGTGTGAGGAGAAGACGAAGCAGACGACAACGAAGACAACGAGTCCGACGCCTGATATCAAGTTGAAGTAGTTGTTGGAGGCAGCGAACACATCTATGAAGGCGACAGTTGCAGCGGCGGCCATCAGTAGACACACAAAGACCCTGGCGGTGGGCAACGGAACACACAAGTACAGCCTGTACCGTTAATATCGAACAATTACTTTAATTTGCATATAACGTTCATTTTGCGGTGTTGGTTGATCTATTATGACATTTCCTGTGACCACTGGACAGTGTAAGGGTGTTTTCCTATACAGATAGAAACTCATAGTAAAAACGCAGGAACGTTGATATGTTCAGAATATGATATTTACGCACTTTCGACGGTTGCTTCAAGCATTAATACTGAAACACCAGTAGTTTATTAGACGGTACGGGTTATCACAGCGCCATTGTTGGATACCAACGACTTACCATAGCGCCACTATTGAAGGCCACCAAGAGTTACCGTCACTTACCAAGACAGCTTGTTGCAGTGTTCACTGAGGCGAGAGCTGAACGGACGGAACAGTTGAGTGATTCGGCCGCCAAAGTGTCGCCGTACTCCGCTCTGCAGGACGACAACGACGGCGACTGTTGTCATCCATAAGAGGCGTACTGAGCCTTCGTCGCCGAACCGATAGTACATGGCATAACCGAAGTAGCCGGCGAAGGCAGCCACGAGGAGGGCACTGGCCGCCTGCAGCAGCCAGCCGCGGTGGCGCTGCCAGACGTCAGCCGTGGCCGTTTCTACAGCGGTGACGGCGCCTATGAAACAGCCAATGTCTGGCAACGCTCCCGCTACAACCTCGTCGTTGGCGATGGACTCAGCCTTCTCCTCTGTGGGAAACTCGGTCGTGTCGCTTGAAATCACATCAATGTTGGTCTGCTGCAATGAACAGCTCAAAACATATAATGGTACAGATACAAAAACAAATATATGCCACCTAGCATTTGTTCTGGTAGGGATGTACGCAGTGTTTTCTGTTAGGGATGTACGCAGTGTTTTCTGGTAGGGATGTACGCAGTGTTTTCTGTTAGGGATGTACGCAGTGTTTTCTGGTAGGGATGTACGCAGTGTTTTCTGGTAGGGATGTACGCAGTGTTTTCTGGTAGGGATGTACGCAGTGTTTTCTGGTAGGGATGTACGCAGTGTTTTCTGGTAGGGATGTACGCAGTGTTTTCTGGTAGGGATGTACGCAGTGTTTTCTGGTAGGGATGTACGCAGTGTTTTCTGGTAGGGATGTACGCAGTGTTTTCTGGTAGGGATGTACGCAGTGTTTTCTGGTGTACGCAGTGCTTTGTGTTGGTCAAAGTTCTTCATTTGGTTTTCTATGCTTGGTTTTTGAAATGGTTTCGAAAGGGGGTATTTATACCTTATTCATGGTCCTCGTATTAGTTATTTGATTTGACAGAGTCCTTAGCTCGCCATAGTAAGTTTCCTGTGTGTATGTGGTTATTTTTATTACATATAGTTGATGTGAATGGGGGTGATGAATGGGGGTGAAGAATGGGGGTGAAGAATGGGGGTGAAGAATGGGGGTGATGAATGGGGGTGAAGAATGGGGGTGATGAATACAAACTTCATGATGTTTTTTTTACAGTATTTGGGCCTTTTTCAGTGACTTTGCTGGAAAAGGCATCCTTAGACACGCGCACACAAGCACCACACACAACACACACGCACGCACGCACACACGGTAGCACGCACAAATACACATTATACTTAATACTCTGAACATATAAAAAACACACTACACATGGACGCACACAAACACTACACACAGCCGTACCTCTGCGGCGTCTGTCACGGCGTCTGTCACGGCCCCGTCAATGTCGTCGTCGTACGCCGCGTTGGTGTAGTCCAGTTGCGTCTTGCCATTGGCTGGCACTTCCTCGGTCATTGTTGCGGTATCTTGAACAGCGCACACAGTTCTACAGTGGCAACGCCAGATATTAACTGATGCGATGTTCAGTGATTACTAATCCGTGTTGATTCCGGCATACAGCGACTCAGTGGAATTCGGCTTTAACTGATTCGTGGTTGGATGGGATATGTACAATTTAAACTCGATATTCATGCTATAGAATAAGAGCACTTCAATAATATTGATTATGTGCAAGTTAGTTGTAGGTACATCAAACAACAGCATGACAACATTAATAAATAACCACCAATCGGGTGATGAACAGCAGGGAAAGAACAGCAGGGGATGAACAGCAGGGAAAGAACAGCAGGGATGAACAGCAGGGAAAGAACAGCAGGGGATGAACAGCAGGGAAAGAACAGCAGGGAAAGAACAGCAGGGAAAGAACAGCAGGGATGAACAGCAGGGAAAGAACAGCAGGGGATGAACAGCAGGGAAAGAACAGCAGGGAAAGAACAGCAGGGAAAGAACAGCAGGGAAAGAACAGCAGGGATGAGCAGCAGGGAAAGAACAGCAGGGATGAACAGCAGGGAAAGAACAGCAGGGAAAGAACAGCAGGGAAAGAACAGCAGGGAAAGAACAGCAGGGATGAACAGCAGGGAAAGAACAGCAAGGGGTGAACAGCAGGGAAAGAACAGCAGGGAAAGAACAGCAGGGATGAACAGCAGGGAAAGAACAGCAGGGGGTGAACAGCAGGGAAAAAACAGCAGGGAAAGAACAGCAGGGATGAACAGCAGGGAAAGAAAAGCAGGGGATGAACAGCAGGGAAATAACAGCAGGGAAAGAACAGCAGGGATGAACAGCCGGGAAAGAACAGCAGGGGATGAACAGCAGGGAAAGAACAGCGGGGAAAGAACAGCAGGGAAAGAACAGCAGGGAAAGAACAGCAGGGAAAGAACAGCAGGGATGAACAGCAGGGGATGGCGACAAATGAATTGAGATTCGCCGGAGAGTGCACCATACGTAATATGCGGTGATGTGATCGAAGTATGATCTTACGCAGAAAGCTGATTTACAGAGAACAGCCATGTTGGGCTACTCGTGGTGGATGCCATAGATCATGGTAAGACTCGTGGTTAAATGTATGTTGTAGATGCTACGATTCGTGGTTATGCAGTAAATCATGGTACGACACGTGGTATATGCTTTAGATAACGGTAAAACTCATGGTGTATGTTGTATATCATGATACGATTCGTGGTTAAATGCATGTTGCAGATCAAGGTACGATGTATGCTGTAGATCAAGGTACGATGTATGCTGCAGATCAAGGTACGATGTATGCTGTAGATCAAGGTACGATGTATGCTGTAGATCAAGGTACGATGTATGCTGTAGATCAAGGTATGATGTATGCTGTAGATCATGGCACAACAACAGAAAGAGTTTGAGACACAAGAGAAATGACTTACTGCTGATACTGATGAGTCCCGGTGGTTGGCCTGTACTGCTGAACTGTCTGTGGGTCAACATCATCAAGTCGGAATGTGAAGTACTGTACAAGTCTGTCAGCTCAAAGTATCTGCGTAATCCCGAGTGTCGTGAATTAAGTGTTCCTCAAGCATTTAATGCATACAACATTTCGAGTATTTACTCTGTCCATTAGAGCAGGTCAGAGTGCGAATGTTTTCTGTCTCTCAGTGGGAGTTGCCTGGTGTGTGTCGTGCAGTGTGATACGTCTAGTGCCGTAGTGTAAAGTATAATTTGCAGTTTGCTTTATACTCTACTGCCGTCAAGTAGCTACCGTGAGTAAAAAGGAGCAGAGTGCGTAAATCTTCCCTACTCGTCCACAGCCACTCCGTAGATGAGTGCGTAAGTCTCCCCTACTCGTACACAGCCACTCCGTAGATGAGTGCGTAAGTCTCCCCTACTCGTACAC
>OY759261.1:24406272-24423772 GCA_963662155.1 Lamellibrachia columna | reverse complement strand
TGTTGTAAAGTGAAGAACCTCATGACCCGCACTATGATGTTGTTGTTGGTCTTGCGGTCGTCGCCTGCACCCTGCTGTTGTGATAACTGGATTCATTATATGTAGCATTTGAAACTGGAAAAAAATCGGATACATACCGGATCACTGGCGATATCAAGTTCGCTGGAACCAAGAAAGTGCCAAGACCTTCCGTTTTTTTGCACGCGTTCACCGGACAGTGTCAGCCTTTCTTAAAGTAGCCGCAAAAAAGTGCACGGAACACTTGGGACGCCCAGAAGCTACTGGGGCATTCGACGTCCTGTCAGACGCACCGCCGTGTCAAGAAGTGAAGGCCGCAATGTCAACCACCGAGAGGTTCACCATCCTTATGTACGACCGGTCAACCACAGAGAGGTTCACCATCCTGATGTACGACCGGTCAACCACCGAGAGGTTCACCATCCTGATGTACGACTGGTCAACCACCGAGAGGTTCACCATCCTGATGTACGACTGGTCAACCACCAAGAGGTTCACCATCCTGATGTACGACCGGTCAAACACCGAGAGGTTCGCCTTCCTGATGTACGACCGGTCAACCACCGAGAGGTTCACCATCCTGATGTACGAGCGCCGTGTTTAATAAGGGGAAATACGAATGTATTGTTGCCCCTATATTTTGACACAAACATTTTGAAATTCAAAGATCAGTGACATTTTACTTTGAAAGTCAAAGTCAAGAACACAAAATCTGAAGTGTTTCCGGGTCTGATCTGATTCTACGTAAAATCCTACATATAGGGTACAATCTTCATTATTTTGTCCAGCATATGATGCTATTTTCCCTTAAACACCCTACTATTTAGGGTTCTCATTGAGTCGCGCTTGTTCCTCCTCCCTACGTTCCATGTGTTATGCTAAAATGCATTAAATTACTATGACATATTCTTTCACACAAATACCGCACCATTTACGCCGGGCAGTCTGTAAAATCATACACAGCTCATCTGGGTGACAATTCTTATCAGTGATTGGTTAATAGGGCTAGGGCGGAATGACTTGGATTTAGCTCCCTTTGATAAATAAACTTTAATGGATTTAGCTCCCTTTGATAAATAAACTGTAATGGATTTAGCTCCCTTTGATAAATAAACTGTAATGGATTTAGCTCCCTTTGATAAATAAACTGTAATGGATTTAGCTCCCTTTGATAAATAAACTGTAATGGATTTAGCTCCCTTTGATAAATAAACTGTAATGGATTTAGCGACATTTATGTTTGAAAATACCCTTAAATGAGATTTAGCAGCTTTTTTGAAAAAAATACTTTAATTGCATGAAACTAATAAAGTAACACAATACATTGGTACCAATAATTTTTTTTTTACCAATAGTAGATTTAGACCCTTTTGGAATTGAGCTCTTCATGCAGAGAAGGTCATATCCAAGTGCGTGCGCAGGTGGTCTTCGTGTGATCAGCGACCTGTATTCCATTGTGACCCATGGCTTATCTGAGATGTGTCTGGTTATGGCTTTGACGTCATCCATAAAAGTCAGAATGTACCACTGAATATTGCATGTTGTCTCTGGCACGAAATGTCTAGTTACCGCGGGGACCCGTTGATATGATTCAATGCACTGGTGAACGCCACCGTAGAATTACGCTCGCTCATTCGGGTTTAAGTAGTATCATTAAAGGATTGTTCTGCACACTGTATGCGACATATTGCACACGCTTAGACAGGCCGACTCATATCACTCAACCAACGATCCAAGATAGCGTTGTGTGTGTCGGTTGGGCATCTAACTGTTTCAAAAGATACCTCTTCAGTTAGCATTGTTTCATGTGGTAAAATCGCCGGTTACAACAATCCTTGTTCGTGGATGTTAGTAGACAAATACTCTCAAGTTCCCTGAAAAGATGTTCTCAATCTAAATAGTTCTCTTCCAATGTCTTCAGAGCATTCAAATAATACATTGATATCACTCTGGTCTATCTGGATCTATCTCATGGCTGTCACTTTCCTTTTAGAAAGATGAATCACAACCCGTTGTGCGACATATGAATCACAACCCGTTGTGCAACATATGAATCACAACCCGTTGTGCAACATATCAATAAGGCCTTCACTCTCACCAGTCCACAGTCGCTCCCAGTCGACAGTGTACTGCCTGCATATCAATCGTCCGTTTTTCGCCCGATTTGCCTGCGTGTAAACTAGATGTGCACAGTTGATGCACAGGCAATGACTATCACATCTCTCACATGTGTTTGGACTGCATAACCACCATTGGGGTTTTCCCTGAAGAATCCTATGATACAGCATTCGTGTTTTTGCCTCTTTGTGTTCACATGATTTATGGCAAACAACAATAATGTGTGGTGTTTGTGTGTGTGTGGGCGCGCGTGCGTGCGTGCGTGCGTGCGTGTGTGTGTATGTATATATATATATATATATATATATATATATATATATATATATATATATATATATATATATATATATATATATATATATATATATATATATATATATATATATATATATATATATATATATATATATATATATATGGCTACACATTTCCAGATTTTCACTTGCCAGTTTGCGTGCGTGCATGCGCGTGGGTGCGTGCGTGTTTAGTGTGTGTGCGTGCGTGCGTGGCGCGCATGTACATGCGTGTATGCGTGCACGTCAGTCTTGCCCACACCAACGTATCCGTCACAAACTCAATTCAATTGTTTGTATTTCAGACAAACACATGTCATAGTATTTCGGATTACGTAATTTAGCCGTGTGTTTAATCCTGCTTTGTCAGTTCTTTTTCTTGATCGAACGGTGCTGGGAGCTACACGTGATGAACATAAACAGTGACATGACTCGCTGAAGCATAGTCAGCCTTTGCATAGCGGCACCAGGCGTGTTACGAGCAGAGGTTGTAGGCCGCCGGCTCCCGACCACTGTATCGCCAGTTAGCGGCACCAGGCGTGTTACGAGCAGAGGTTGTAGGCCGCCGGCTTCCGACCACTGTATCGCCAGTTAGCGGCACCAGGCGTGTTACGAGCAGAGGTTGTAGGCCGCCGGCTCCGGACCACTGTATCGCCAGTTAGCGGCACCAGGCGTGTTACGAGCAGAGGTTGTAGGCCGCCGGCTCCCGACCACTGTATCGCCAGGTAGCGGCACCAGGCGTGTTACGAGCAGAGGTTGTAGGCCGCCGGCTCCGGACCACTGTATCGCCAGGTAGCGGCACCAGGCGTGTTACGAGCAGAGGTTGTAGGCCGCCGGCTTCCGACCACTGTATCGCCAGTTAGCGGCACCAGGCGTGTTACGAGCAGAGGTTGTAGGCCGCCGGCTTCCGACCACTGTATCGCCAGGTAGCGGCACCAGGCGTGTTACGAGCAGAGGTTGTAGGCCGCCGGCTCCCGACCACTGTATCGCCAGTTAGCGGCACCAGGCGTGTTACGAGCAGAGGTTGTAGGCCGCCGGCTCCGGACCACTGTATCGCCAGTTAGCGGCACCAGGCGTGTTACGAGCAGAGGTTGTAGGCCGCCGGCTCCGGACCACTGTATCGCCAGGTAGCGTCACCAGCGCAGCGCTTGCCGAATGCCCGGCCGAACGAGTCGCACTGGACGAAGCAACTAGGACTAGCCGGGTTCACGTAGTGACCGGCTGTCTTGCCGCGACAATAGCCGGCTGGAAGAAAGACAACAGGCGGTAAACAACTACAGTCAACATGGCAATAGTAATAGTCTGGCAGTAGGGTGATAAAGTGTCTGATAAAATGCACATTACTTTATCCAGAAACAACATGGCGTTGTTTGATGACAGTTGTTCGGACGAGCCAAGCCAACGACATCTGTCGTGCCCAGAACAAGCGGTGCACCTTTTACATGGCAGACGCTTTTCCTGGACGGTGTATTCAATATGACCCGCACAATAACGAACAAACGTATCCATTCCATCACTATATGATCATTTGATCCATCCATCCACCCGTCCATCCGTCTCTTCTTCCCACACGCTTGAACTCTGCACCTCTCCAGCAATAGTACCACACACGCCGTACCCTGCGTGCAGGATCGACAGCTGCGATTATTTTCTCAGGGTCGGCTCTTGTTACAGACTCCAACATTGTGTGTTCCGTACAAAGGTGGACAGGTTTGTACATTTCAACTACCGCTGTGTTCTATGTTACAGGTGATAGTCTGACACTGTTGTTGATCTACTCGGATGTCTGTTACTATGACTGAGACCAATAGTTGCCAATGACATGAGATACGACTATGTGTGGGAAAAACATATGACCTGAAGCTGGATTGTTCCGAAAATAGCGATGTGGTCAATGAACGCAACTTATTAGTTGCAACCAAATAGGCGCAAAAATAGTTATCCTTATATGAAGTAATGCGACACACAATGACACAAAGGTGAGGCACGCACGTACGCATGCACGCGCACGCACACACATGCACGCACAACAAACAAGCACATACGCACGTCCCATGGGAGTACAAATCTTCTCCAGCCAGCACGGTCTTGGGTGAGCCAGCCAACATTTAAAGGTAAATGGTACGTTCTTATATAGCGCGGTATCCAGTGCGTAGGACCGCTCAAATCGCTTTACACTTCTCCCCTGGCAGACCTGTTCATTCCAAGGCCATCTCAACTTCTCTGGGAAGCATTCAGCCACGCTGCAATTGCGCGAAGACTATTCGTTCACATTTCCACCACTGTCTGTATTGCCAGGTACTCATTTATACAGCTGAGTGAACTGTGGCAACGTGGGGTGATCAAACTTGCCAAAGGTTCGAAGCGACCGCTGTGGGATTTGAAACCGGGTTTCTCGATTGAGAGTCCGGCCTTCTAACCGGTATGACATCGCGCCCCACATTTATAAAACGATCTAGACAAATTAGTTAAATGGTCTAAGAAATGGCAGATGTTGCTCAATTTTGGGAAATGTAAATGCCTATATACAGGTCACGGGAACTTGGATGTAAACTATAAAATGGGAGGTACTGTTCTAGGTACTACTGTAAAAGAAAAGGGCTTAGGAGTTACAATGAGCGCCGATATGAAAGTTTCATAGCAGTGTTGTATTGCAGCTTCAAATAATAATAAAATTGTTGGGTTGATTATGAGAAATATAACATACAAGAAAAAAAGCGAATTATACCTCTGTATAAAGCAATAGTTAATCCTCTTTTAGAGTAGGGTATACAAGCTTGGAGACCAAATCGTAAGAAGGATATAGATACGATTGAAAGAATACAGAGGAAAGCAACTAAAATGATTCCAGAAATGAGAGACCTTAGTTATGAAGAACGACTGAAAGAGTGCGGTTTAACAACCGTAGAGACAAGGAAGCTTAGAGGAGATAAAATTGAAGCTTTTAAGATATTGAATGGGTATGAAAATATTGATAGAAATATGTTTTTCTCACTCAAGAAAGATAACAGATCTAGATAACATAGGTATCATTAGTAAAGGATCAATGTAGATTGGATCAGGAAGTACTCGTTCTTACATACAACAATCAATTAATGGAACAAATTATCTACATATTGTGTAACTGTTAGCAGCGCGAATATGCTTAAAAACAAAGTTTGGCACATATCTCAGGTGGGCGGATTACACCCTCGATAAGCCAATGGCTTCCTTGTCCACTTGCCATATGGGCCTTTGCCTGGGATAGCAATCTTGTTAAATCTTGTTAAGAAGTTCGATCCCGGTGTATTCAGCCTTTTCATTTCTCCTACTTCAACAGTTCTCCTCCAGGTGCCCAGTGGTCTGTCTCTTCTCCTGGTGCCCAGTGGTCTGTCACTTCTCCAGGTGCCCAGTGGTCTGTCTCTTCTCCAGGTGCCCAGTGGTATGTCTCTTCTCCAGGTGCCCAGTGGTCTGTCACTTCTCCAGGTTCCCAGTGGTATGTCTCTTCACCAGGTGCCCAGAAGTCTGTCTCTTCTCCAGGTGCCCAGTGGTCTGTCTCTTCTCCAGGTGCCCAGTGGTCTGTCACTTCTCCACGTGCCCAGTGGTCTATCACTTCTCCAGGTGCCCAGTGGTCTGTCACTTCTCCAGGTGCCCAGTGGTCTGTCTCTTCTCCAGGTGCCCAGTGGTCTGTCTCTTCTCCAGGTGCCCAGTGGTCTGTCACTTCTCCACGTGCCCAGTGGTCTATCACTTCTCCAGGTGCCCAGTGGTCTGTCACTTCTCCAGGTGCCCAGTGGTCTGTCTCTTCTCCAGGTGCCCAGTGGTCTGTCTCTTCTCCAGGTGCCCAGTGGTCTATCACTTCTCCAGGTGCCCAGTGGTATATCACTTCTCCAGGTGCCAAGTGGTTTATCACTTCTCCAGGTGCCCAGTGGTATGTCTCTTCACCAGGTGCCCAGTAGTCTGTCTCTTCTCCAGGCGCCCAGTGGTCTGTCTCTTCTCCAGGTGCCCAGTGGTCTGTCTCTTCTCCAGGTGCCCAGTGGTCTATCACTTCTCCAGGTGTCCAGTGGTATATCACTTCTCCAGGTGCCAAGTGGTTTATCACTTCTCCAGGTGCCCAGTGGTATGTCTCTTCACCAGGTGCCCAGTAGTCTGTCTCTTCTCCAGGTGCCCAGTGGTATATCACTTCTCCAGGTGCCCAGTGGTATATCACTTCTCCAGGTGCCAAGTGGTTTATCACTTCTCCAGGTGCCCAGTGGTATATCACTTCTCCAGGTGCCAAGTGGTTTATCACTTCTCCAGGTGCCCAGTGGTATGTCTCTTCACCAGGTGCCCAGTAGTCTGTCTCTTCTCCAGGTGCCCAGTGGTCTGTCTCTTCTCCAGGTGCCCAGTGGTCTGTCTCTTCTCCAGGTGCCCAGTGGTCTATCACTTCTCCAGGTGCCCAGTGGTATATCACTTCTCCAGGTGCCAAGTGGTTTATCACTTCTCCAGGTGCCCAGTGGTATGTCTCTTCACCAGGTGCCCAGTAGTCTGTCTCTTCTCCAGGTGCCCAGTGGTATATCACTTCTCCAGGTGCCCAGTGGTATATCACTTCTCCAGGTGCCAAGTGGTTTATCACTTCTCCAGGTGCCCAGTAGTCTGTCTCTTCTCCAGGTGCCCAGTGGTCTGTCTCTTCTCCAGGTGCCCAGTGGTCTGTCTCTTCTCCAGGTGCCCAGTGGTCTATCACTTCTCCAGGTGCCCAGTGGTATATCACTTCTCCAGGTGCCAAGTGGTTTATCACTTCTCCAGGTGCCCAGTGGTCTGTCTCTTCTCCAGATGCCAGGTGGTCTGTCTCTTCTCCAGGTGCCCAGTGGTCTGCCTCTTCTCCAGGTGCCCATTGGTCTGCCTCTTTCTCTTTTTCCAGTTGGTGTCCATTTGAGAGCGGCGTGACAAAGGTTATTCCTATCCATTCAGAAAACATGGACAAGCCATCTCCATCTTCTCTGGTTTACCTCATCTACGATGTTATTGATGTTGGTGTGTTCTGCGATTTCTGCACACGCACGCACGCACGCACACACAATTCAACTGCTTGCGAACCTCTTCCATAACGTCGTGTGCACGCGTTACCACGCGTTACATGCCGCGAGCCAGTTTATATCAACATAAAAACAAGCCAACAGATTGTCGTATCGAAGAACGATAAATTCTCGCTATTCCTTCCGAGCCTTATATCATTAGACTGCGGCTTACTGTATGCGCCGTGCGAATTAACATGCTATACTTGGTCGAACACAACTCTCTTGATGGTTGGCGTACGCAGATTTACTGCCAAAGTCCTGGTTAATTAGGCATTGAAATGTTCACATAGTTGTTTAGTAACGTATTCACACAATTGCTATTGATTTTGGTCACGTCTCACGGTCACGTGACCCGCGACACTTCGTAATACGAATTGGGTTTAGATCATTGTTTGACTTTCGGGTCCATGTTATGTCATGCGACTAAAGAAGCAGTGGTATCGAGGATTGTTTGCACGCTGAACATGAAAAAGGTGCACACAGGATTGAATTATTATTTACAGATTTAAAGCTGCGCACAGGATTAAATGTCGAGTTACTGGTATGCAGAATGTGTATATGTAGTGATGGGACTCGGTGTAGTGATGGGACTCGGTGTAGTGATGGGACCCGGTGTAGTGATGGGACCCAGTGTAGTGAAGGGACTCGGTGTAGTGATGGGACCCGGTGTAGTGATGGGACCCGGTGTAGTGATGGGACTCGGTGTAGTGATGGGATCCGGTGTAGTGATGGGACCCAGTGTAGTGAAGGGACTCGGTGTAGTGATGGGACCCGGTGTAGTGATGGGACCCGGTGTAGTGAGGGGATCCGGTGTAGTGATGGGATCCGGTGTAGTGATGGGACCCGGTGTAGTGATGGGACTCGGTGTAGTGATGGGATCCGGTGTAGTGATGGGACTCGGTGTAGTGAGGGGATCCGGTGTAGTGATGGGATCCGGTGTAGTGATGGGACTCGGTGTAGTGATGGGATCCGGTGTAGTGATGGGACTCGGTGTAGTGATGGGACCTGGTGTAGTGATGGGATCCGGTGTAGTGATGGGACTCGGTGTAGTGATGGGATCCGGTGTAGTGATGGGACTCGGTGTAGTGATGGGATCCGGTGTAGTGATGGGATCCGGTGTAGTGATGGGATCTGGTGTAGTGATGGGACCCGGTGTAGTGATGGGACCCGGTGTAGTGATGGGACCCGGTGTACTGATGGGACCCGGTGTAGTGATAGGACCTGGTGTAGTGATAGCACCCGGTGTAGTGATGGGATCCGGTGTAGTGATGGGACCCGGTGTAGTGATGGAACCCGGTGTAGTGATGGGACCCGGTGTAGTGATGGGACCTGGTGTAGTGATGGGATTCGGTGTAGTGATGGGATCCGGTGTAGTGATGGGACCTGGTGTAGTGATGGGATTCGGTGTAGTGATGGGACCCGGTGTAGTGATGGGACCCGGTGTAGTGATAGGACCCGGTGTAGTGATGGGACCCGCTGTAGTGATGGGATCCGGTGTAGTGATGGGACCGGTGTAGTGATGGGACCTGGTGTAGTGATGGGATCCGGTGTAGTGATGGGACTCGGTGTAGTGATGGGACCTGGTGTAGTGATGGGATCCGGTGTAGTGATGGGACTCGGTGTAGTGATGGGATCCGGTGTAGTGATGGGACTCGGTGTAGTGATGGGACCCGGTGTAGTGATGGGATCCGGTGTAGTGATGGGATCCGGTGTAGTGATGGGATCCGGTGTAGTGATGGGACCCGGTGTAGCGATGGGACCCGGTGTAGTGATGGGACCCGGTGTACTGATGGGACCCGGTGTAGTGATAGGACCTGGTGTAGTGATGGGACCGGTGTAGTGATAGCACCCGGTGTAGTGATGGGATCCGGTGTAGTGATGGGACCCGGTGTAGTGATGGAACCCGGTGTAGTGATGGGACCCGGTGTAGTGATGGGACCTGGTGTAGTGATGGGATTCGGTGTAGTGATGGGACCCGGTGTAGTGATGGGACCCGGTATAGTGATGGGACCCGGTATAGACGACATGACCTCGTTGTTTGGGCAACAAATTACTTTAAAACGAAATTGTATGATTTGACGCAAACGCATGTTATCAAGTATATACATATATATATATATATATATATATATATATATATATATATATATATATATATATATATATATATATATACACACACACACATATATATATATATATATATATATATATATATATATATATATATATATATATATATATATATATATATATATATATATATATATATATATATATATATAAATATATATATATATATATATATATATATATATATATATCCAATATATATTGGTGACACAGGAAATGTTACGGTGTTAGCTCTTAGAAACTAGCATTCATGTTTTAATTTATTGTGAAGCACACTGAAAATAACTTGGAAAATCATCTCAAACGTTTTTTTATTTAATCATAATATAAATGCAACTCATATGCAATTCAGAATACATGTTTATGTGTTTACGATGCACTGTTTCATTTTATTGTAAAAAAAACATGAACAATGCAACTAAACAAGAGTGCAACTAAATATAGGCCCTTGTTTATTTACGTTATTTACATTATTTGGTCCAAACGCTGGTTTTAATTATGCACTAATTAAAACACGAAGACGACCGAGGTATATATGATTATATATGTAAATTCATGGGAAATATACCTAATGCCACTTCCCTTGTGCGCGCATATCTGTCATTAAGAGAGGCATCTGTCAAACAAAGAATATCAGTTGTGGCTCGTACCTAATCACACGTCAGGCATTGGCAGTAACTGATACTGTCCAGACATGCATTGACTGCCTGAGTTACTTCACGTCAGTGTGACCAACGGAAGGCAGGCCCGCTTAAACTAATGTATGTTATCACGCACGAAGGTAATTGTAAAGAGTATTTGTTTTCACATGTTGATTATTAAATGTGCGTATACACGAATGTCATGTCTACATTCGTTGATTTGCAGTCAAACATTCATTCAGTAATACCCACTCACTCGCTCGCCTGCCGACCCAAGTGCACACGTGCGTGTATGCACTGTGCATGCAATAATGGATTACCTGGAATGTTCGTGCATTCATCGTAGTCCACGCTATCGTCCATGGAGCTGTATCGACGTCGATCTGTTGGTGACGACATTGGTTGCCCTTGGTAAATCGTCTGTAGATATGCAGGAGAGCCTCGAGTTTTCTGCCGGGCATTCTCGGTGTTACGCCATGTCGCGTACCCGCCCTGCGCGTCGGACAATCGGCTGCTGAGGTTGATGTTTGGCCTTGGAAGCGCTATAACGGGTAACCCATGAGGCTTCACGTAGCGTGCTCGGCGAGGTGTTGCGTAAGACTGCTGCACTGGAATGATCTGGGGAAATGCCTGGACGACTCTTTGCCCTTGAGGATACTCAGGAACCAGTAAGGGTTGACGTAGTTGCTGGGTAGTGTAGTACGTATTAGCGACGAAACGTGGCGTCACGTGAACCAATCTCCCTCCGTAGTTCGCTCGCTGTCGCGTGTCACCATTCTGAATTATTGGTGCATGTTGAGGGTGTGTCGCTGGGGCTCGCTGGTAACTTGCAAAGTCCCCACGGATTGGTTTCCTATACAGCAAGTTGGGGTCGTTGTTCGGTCTAAAACCCGTCAAGCCAAAGAGCGGGTTGGTTAAGCCATGCAGATTAATGTGACCAGAAGATGGCATACTGAACCGGCGAGGTGTTTGGACGTAGGAATACGCACCCAATCGTTGCCGTGTATACTTCTGCACGTTATTGGTCAGTCTCGGCTGAAACTGGCCGGATGCGGGATACCCTGCGAAGTGTCCAGGTACGCGCTGAGTAACTACGACAGTTGTAAGTATCATCAACACAGCCGTGTCTGAGAACAATTTGGTTGTCATAAACGTGTCCATCGTGTCTGATGCAGGGAAACAAGTCCACTTCGACACACTACTGATGGAAGAGGACTGGACTGGAGTAGCATTGGTCAGTTTCAATATATGGTCATTTTAATAGCTGACGCGAATGAGAAATCCTACAAACCAGATGTCCAGCTACAAAGTTCCGGTGTAAAGCCATCAAACCCTTGCAACGCCACAGGTCATTGTTTGACCATTAACGATACCACTTGGTCTGATGGTCACCGTTGCCCTGGGTGAAAGGACTGCCCGCTGCATTGACCAGTGGTCAAACAATGTCCATGAGGTTTATGATCCGTCAATTATGCATTGCCCTGAGCAGAGTATAGTTTAATTGGGTGACACTTCTGTAAGCAGCGTTAATTGTGACGACATAATTATTACGTAAACTAATTTTATGAACATCGTGGCTGATTGCAAGGTTAAAGAGGCACCATCAGATGATCGAGCCACAGAGATTGACATGTGGACCATTGCCGCCCTCCTGTCACGCCACGTCCTCGTCATCCTTGCAATATGCAGGCTCCGATTGTCCACTGCCTCACTTATCAATTCATGCGCTCGACCTTCGTCCAGGTTTGTTCTTCAACTCGACTTCGCCTTCGGTCAATGTTAATGCGAGGTTATGGCTTCATCCGTTCCAATGTCCATGTTTCGCTAGTTTTCACCGCTTCAATTAATTGGGCAAACATTCCATTTATCATTTCTAACATTACTCCACGCACCCTATACTGTAATCTGACATTGACATTCGTCTTCCCGAAGGACAAGGCGTCTCACCCACGCCTAAAGGGGTCCAACATTTTTTCATTCGTTTATTTCACGGCTCAGCTTCATTTAGCTCTATCATTAGGTTTGTTAGACAGAAAAAGACTAGAAGAATTATATATAATCTAAGAAGACAAACGTGTATGACACGTCTGTGTGAAAGTACCTACAATCGACATGATCAAAGAGAACTTATATACGTGCACATAACATATACAACACAGTATGCGTGCTTAAACATTCAATAACAGGACTACAACATAATATATTGTAGTCCGATTATTGAATATTCCGGTTATTTGGTGACGATAACTTGTTTTAATACTTAACTCTCGGGGCTTCCGATTGTATTCTTGAAACCCTTACATATATAAAACAAGTTATCGTCGTTGAGCAAGGGAATATACGAATCTAAGTAACGGAAATATAATCACGGATGTAACATCACAATCGAACATAGAGTCACAAAAACGACCATATAAAAGGTCACAGGAAAATTAGTCACCTATACAGATATTTTTGAACACAACTTGCATTATGATCTCAAGTAATCTAATAAGTATTTCTTAACTTAATTATTGGTCTAAGAAACTTATATTTGCTTTGATTAAGAATGGCCAAGGCTTTGACCGGCCACCTACACAATCGACGACCAAGCTAGCGACACACTGGCCCGAGAGACCGTGGTCACCGCGGTGTCGTAATGACAGTGCTGTCACCGTGTCAAGCCGCCGCCTTTAACAACAACAGCCACGTCCTGTTTCCGACTTATCTAATAAAAGTAATCACGGTCGACTCAGTTGCCATGCAATATCATGATTTTGCACGACGCCATGGTTAATTTTCGTTCATTAATTTGTAACGTTTCAATGAAATTCCATTACCATACATAGCACTTCTCTAATATATTAATTAGTTCCGCAGATCAACTACAGCGTCCTGCGGGGAGCTGTGTTGTGCTTCATCGGAATGCATGCGGGCGCTTGGCGGTGTGTGAGTGTGTGTGTGTGTGTGTGTGTGCGTGTGCGTGTGCGTGTGCGTGTGCGTGTGCGTGTGCGTGTGCGTGTGCGTGTGCGTGTGCGTGTGCGTGTGCGTGTGCGTGTGCGTGTGCGTGTGCGTGTGCGTGTGCGTGTGCATGTGCATGTGTGCATGTGTGGCATGGGCCAGTTAATTTAACAAGTTAATTAAATAAATTATAATTAGCTAAGACAATTTCCAATTAAATTAAATTAAATTAACCTCACGCAGTTCTCATGTCAATTAAATTAAATTAACCTCCTAAATTATTCAATTCAATTAACAATTAACTTTATTTCAATTAACAATTAAGTCATGTGTTGGTAGAAATGCAGATTACACTCATATATGATTGCTTATTTTAAGCTTAAGCACTTGGTGGAAGTTGGTATTAAAATAATATAAACTAATTGTTATTGTTTATTCAGTTAATTTAATTTATACAAATTAGTGGAAATAGTTTAGTTATTACATCTGGGGAACATTATTATATGCAATCAATTCTGAACAGTATTCTTGAATTATAACAGAAATGTGTTTTGTAACTTTGTTGGAAAGATTTGCTCATACAACATTTACGGGAATCATATTTACATGCCCCATTTGTCCATGGGACATTTGATTACATTTTAACAGTTGTAGATGCTTGTTAAAATTAATAATTCTTCTGGAAGGATTGTAAAGTTGTGGCTGAAGAATTGCAGGGTTCCTCCTATGTTCAACCACTGAATGAACAAAACCGGGCAACTACATATTTACTTTCTGTGCAACAAGTTGTTAACGTTGTGACAGAGAAAACAAAAGAGTCAACCCCGTTACCAGAGGACATTTTAATAAGAAAGTATATTTGTTCTTTTGTGTACAGATAAGCCCCTGTCTGTAACGGACTGCAGCACATAGCAGACACTTGTACGCAATGGAACCATGTCTATACGGAACATAGCAGACACTTGTACGTAATGGAACCATGTCTATACGGAACATTTGTATATAACGGACATACGTAATTCGTAACGTGAAACTATACACAATGGACACAAATTAATAATTAACATCTTCCATAATAGAATGTTTCCCATTGTTGTCTGTCACACAGCTTCGTATGACGTAACTGGTGCGTTACTTTCGGTATATTTGTTATTTAATAACTAATTTTATTTATAAGAAATGTTTACTACAATTAAAAGTTAAGTACGTGAACCTGCAATTTCTTTAAATTAATTCATTTGCAAACAGATACGAAATATATAAGACATTCACTGATAAAATGTCAACCGCTCGTTGAAGTATTCCGTAGCAATATCACCTGCAATAGGGGAACTCAATTTGTCGACGCTATATTACTGCATTCAACGGGAGTATTTCCATTGGTAACGATTCTGCGTGAATATTGTTTAGTTTCTCCGACTGAATATGCAATGGTTTCGTTAGTCTGGATGATTTTACAGAGCTCAACCTATTCGACACCCCGTGTCTACCCGCAGACCTCCGCGCACAGCACATCTCGTGCAGCTCGTGACGGAACTTCCTGCCCGTGATGCAGTATATGTAGAAATTGATTCCGTGGTTGATGTACATGAGCAGAAAGCAGAAGGTCTTTACCAGGAAGTACTTAGCCCTGGTGTGCGAGTCCGCGGTGCCGGTGTCGACGAACGGCCAGAAGGTAAAGGGTGCCGTGAGAGCGAGCCACACGAACGACACGGTCAGTAACATGTAGGTGATGCGGCTCTGACTGTGTCTGTCTGTAGTCGCCTCGCTTCCCTGCACGCCACCGTTGCTCAGCAGCGACGAGTTGTGGGTCACCCGGAAGATGATGGCCGTGTTGAATGTGAGCACGAGTGTGAATGGTATGAAGGCGTACGTGGCGACCTTCACGTAGGGGAAGACCCGGTGCATGAAGGTGTCCCACGGCCGCGGGCCGCACTGATACACCCGTCGCGTACCCGATGTATACTCCTGACAAATGACAAGTGGTTTATTGTTTACACTGGCGAACCCTGGCACAGTCAATACCAATGAATTACAAGATTGAACAAGTTTGCTATCTAAAACAACAAGATCCAGGTGACAAGTGAAAAAGGCAGCCACCGAGGATCTAACGTTATTATTCATATGTGGGTAACCCGCCCTTCTGAAGTATTTGTCAATTTGTTTCTAAACATACCCAGATTGCTAGCATTTATACAATCAGTAGATAATCAGCTCAGCCACCATTAGTGAGTACACTACTTATTTAAGTTTTTAGATGTTATTTCAAAGAAAACATGCTTAAGTTTGACAAGCGATCTGATCTAGATATCTCTAATCAGTTATAGCTTAACGGGGCAGAGAAAACGCAAGTAACTTTTAATACTGTAATTATACGTTTATGAACGAGTCGACATCACTACTGGTGGACAATCACTCATGGTTGAAGGTAAGATAGATTAGCGCATAATGGGCAATTTCACTGCTTCAAACATATAGCTCAAACTACAGTACGGCTACGTGTGATGTAAATTAAACCTATTGGCTATACGTCAAATGTTCATATACGTCAAGTGTTCATATACGTCAAGTGTTCATATTTAACAAGATTTAACAAGATTGCCATCTCGAACAACAAGTTCCAGATGGCAAGTGGACAAGGAAGCCATTGGCTTATCGAGAGTCCAACAATTTTCTCATCTATGTGTAGCCCGCCCTTATCAGATATCTGTCAATTCTATTTTTAAACATATTCACACTACTAGCATTAACACAATCATTTGGCAGTTTGTTCCATTCATTTATCACCCTCTGTGAGAAAGAGTACTTTCTCATGTCCAACCTACACTGCTCCTTAACTAATGCTGCTTTGTGTCCTCTGGTTCTACTGCCTTCTTTAAGTTTGAAGAACATATTCCTATCAACATCCTCATAACCGTTCACTATTTTAAACACTTCTATTTGGTCTCCTCTTAGTCTCCTGGTCTCTAGTGTTGTCAAACCACATTGTAATAAGCGACTTTCGTAACTAAGGTCTCTTAATTCTGGAATCATCTTAGTTGCTCTTCGTTGTATTCTTTCTAGCTTATCTATGTCTTTTTTACGATATGGCCTCCATGCTTGAATACAATATTCCAAATGTGGTCTAACTATTGCTTTGTACAGGGGTACACTTAGATGTTTCTCCTTATACGTGATAGTTCTCCTAATTAGCCCTAGAATTTGATTTCCTTTCGAAGCAGCAATCCCACATTGTTCTGAAACTTTCATGTCAGCATTAAATGTTACTCCTAAATCCTTTTCTTGTGTGGTTCTACCCAGTACAGCACCCCCATTTTATATTCCTCGTCCATATACGTCAAGTGTTCATATACGTTCGGAGCATGGAATGTATGGCTGGCTGTCTAACGTGTTTCATTAATTCATTTCCTCAGCAAGGATGAATACTTTGTGATATCCAATCTGCACCATTCCTTCGATAAGGTTACTTCGTGTCCTCCAGTTCTTCCATCTTCTGGCAATATTTTAATAACATTCAATATCATAAAAACCTATATTGGATCTCCTCTTAATATCCTTGTCTCTAGTGTTGTTAAACCACATTCTTTTTGGAGGTTTTCATAGCAAAATGTTATCAGTTGTTGATTAAGTTTACTTGCTCGTCGTATATTCTTTCCAATGACACGTGTCCTTTATAAGCTTGCTTAAAGGGTTCTAAATGAAGCCTAGGTACTACAGATAGACGTATATATAGCTCTATATGCCACATGTATAATAATAAATCCAATTATTTTATTTTCCGTTGCAAATGGAAACCACACTGCTCTGAAACTTTCACGTCAGCACAATGGTTATTCCTAGGTCCTTTTCTTAATGGTTGTACGTAGAACAGTATCTCCCATTATATACTTTGACATAAATGTAATGTGAGTATACTATGTAATGTGAGTATACTATGCCATTACAAGTTCTTATTAAGCATCAAAATTCAAGTGAAAACGAAAATCCTAAATATGTTGGATACTAAGCTCTTTTAAAACTAAAACACTGTGTAACGTATATAACATTTAGGAAATTGCTCATTTTGGCTATTTTTGATAACACCATTTGATAAATTGATAACTGCGATTAGCCTATGCAGGTCGTTGACGTGTATTACCTGTAGACCGATCGTCCAAAACACGTGGACGTTGTACAGCATTGCTACCGCCAGTGCCGTTGCCGTGGCGACGCGCGCGCGCCGCACTGTGCAGAGGGTCGCCATCTTGAACGGAAACCACACTGCGACGAACCTGTCGGCGGTCAGTAGCACCACCATCCATGCAGACATGTGTAGGCCGACGAG